>RCUC01108741.1:0-12157 GCA_003697995.1 Taxidea taxus jeffersonii
AATGAGCAATTCACTAGGGCCAGGTATGATTAAAAAAACCAATAACAAAAACCTGTTTATAGAAAAGGACAATCAAAATGTTGATGATGGTGCCAAACCTACCACCACATTGTGAGCTATTAGAGGGAATGAACCTTCTTTGTTTACTTCTAATAAGTAAAATATTTATTCAATGCCCAGGCATATTGGCAAGAAAATTAGTGATGCATTACAATTAAGGGGATAGTACCTGCCATTTGTGGTCAGTTTTAAGGGATCATGTTGTGTAATCATGCCCTCTCTGAATTTAAAAATCTCAGGAGATCTTCCATCATGAAATTGCAGTGATGCTGGGGCAGACACGCATGTGCTCTGTTCTTTCTATTGCTGTGATCTTTTCTAACAAGTCTGTTTATTTTTGCTTTGCGTAGATGGATCCGTGGGTTTTACAAAGAGTCGATTCAGATCATTAAATCCTACACAAGGCTGAATAACAAAACAGAAAAATCTGTCCACAAAATGCTAAAATCCTTCCTCTGACTCAGAATCTTGCTTTTCTCAGCCTTTGAGTCATCACGTGGAAGATGGCTTTATTTGTTTAATTCCAGATTTATGGTGCCTTTATCCTGAAAAGGATGCATGCAAGGAGGAAGCATTTATTGGGTGAGAAAGACCAGGTTTTAATTTGGAAAGCCATAAAAAGCTTAAATGGTTTTCTCAACTTAGGATGAAAAAGAGAAAAAGAGAGAGAGGTAGAGAGAAAGAGAGAGCAATGAGTGATAATAGGTATTCTGTCTTAGAAGATTTTGTGAGTTTTTGCCAACCCAAAAAATAGCCATAAGCAATGCTTAATATTAGAATAGGAAGAGAAGGGTGAGAGGAGGGAGCAGGTGTGCATGGTCCGCTTTCGCTAGATGAGGAATGGGTGTGCCTCATGTTGTACTCCTCCAGAAGCTCTGAACCGGCAAGAACCCACATTAGAGGAGGGAGAGCGAGGAGCTGCTTTCAGGAATGCTATGGAATAAGGGAAGGAGTTAAACATCTCTGATATATTTAGGTCAAGCAACCCCATATATCTTTATCAGCCTTTTCTGAGTGTCCCCCCATGTGAACAGAGTTAAAAAAGAGTATGCTTACTGTGAATGCAGTTTCAAGATAAATGCCATGCCCATAAACATATAATCTGTGCGAATAGGTTCTTGATGAGGGAACAGCAAGTGGAGTTACCAGTCCTGTCTCTAATAAGCATGCAACTCCTAGGTTCATGGTGACTAGAAATTCTGGGACTATGATTTGCCTGAATGACACTGAAAGGTACATTCTACGAAGATGCTGGGAGGAATCAAGCAAAGATTCTCCCCCAGAAAGTGGTTGGCAGTGGTGGAGGAGCTAGGTCTCTAGGGCTTGCAGGAGATAAAATTTATCTGCACTAGAGCCGCCATATTAAAATTGGTTATTACACTTTTATTTTTTTAAACATTTTATCTATTTTTTGAGAGAGAGACAGTGAGAGAGAGCAGTAGTGAGGAGAAGGTCAGAGGGAGAACCTCCCTGTGGAGCTGGGAGCCCGATGCAGGACTCGATCCCGGGACTCCAGGATCATGACCTGGGCTGAAGGCAGCCGCTTAATCAACTGAGCCACCCAGGCGCCCCTACACTTTTAATACAATGCCTAGTAGAATCAAATGAAATGAGGGTTGCGCCTTTTTGTACCCGACTTCATTATTTTCTTCCCAGACTAGGGAACCACACTTCTCACCCATCCTGACTCCTGGCTGAGGTACTCATAGGCTAGCCATTAAGTATATAACCATGCCATTCTACCAATCACGACCTCTAATAGACAATTTTAGAAAATTCTTCAGGTACAATCCTTTACATTCCATTTTTTTTTTCCCCCGGACCTTTGGAATGCCCCTTCCAAGAGGAAAGTACTCCCAATACAACTGAAAGCATGCTGTGCCATTGTATGACTGCATACATCTTTTTTTGTCTTTAATTTTTTAAATTAAAAAAAAATTAAAGACTTTTATGTATTTATTTGACAGACAGAGATCCCAAGTAGGCAGAGAGGCAGGCAGAGAGAGAGAGAGAGAGAGAGAGGGGAAAGCAGGCTCCCTGCTGAATAGAGAGCCCAATGCGGAGCTCCAGCCCAGGACCCAGGGATCGTGACCTGAGCCGAAGGCAGAGCCTTTAACACATTGAGCCACTCAGGCGCCCACAACTGCATACATCTTAAAATGATAATGGCTTATTTCCTTTTTGTCAATTACATCAGTTTGTTCTCTGGTGCATACATAGATTTGAATGTCTGAGTATTTACTAGAATGTTATTAATATTGCTCCTTCCAGAAAAATGAAAGTATTTGTTCAAAAATATTCATTTTTAATCTGCCTTTTATTATTTTGAAAAGGTGTTATCGAAACATTATAATTCAATTTAATTCACCGGGTATTTTTCCAAGCACATGGTTTCAACTAGACACTGTGCAATGTCCTCGGAAAAGAGAAATTAATGAAAAATTGGTCTTCTCAAGGAATGATAGATATAAAAACAAATTTAATATATTTATAGTCATAAGGACCATAATGAAATTAAGTACAAGGCCAAGGGTTGTACAGAGGGAGACGTAAAATTTACACTCGGTAAAGGAAGATGGACTGGGGAAGCTTTACAGAAAAGTTTGTTTCCTCTTCCCATCCCCAACATGCAGAACAGTGCCTGATATACAATAAGTGCTATAGAATCATGAGTCAGTTTTGAAGTCAAGGTAAAAAGTTAGCTTTCTGGGAGTACTAGTTTCCTGTGGCTGCTCTATCAAATTACCACACATTTAGTGGCTTACAATAGCAGAAATTTATTCTTGTAGTTCTGGAAGCCTGAATTCTAAAATCAGCCACAGGCTTTAGGGGACAACCTGCTCTTTGCCTCTTCCCTCTTCTGGTGGCTGCTGGCATTTCTCAGTTTGTGATCAGATTATCCTAAACTCTACTCCCATAATCACATTCCTTCCTCCCCTTCTATGTGGTGTCAGATCTTCCTCTATCCCTCTCTCATAGGGACACCTGTGGTGGCATTTAGGGCCCATGTGGTTAATCCAAGATGATTTCATCTCAAGGTTCTTTTTTTTATTTATTTGACAGGGATTACAAGTAGACAGAGAGGCAGGCAGAGAGAGAGGAAGGGAAGCAGGCTCCCTGCTGAGCAGAGAGCCTGATGCGGGGCTCGATCGGGTCCCAGGACCCTGGGATCATGACCTGAGCCGAAGGCAGAGGCTTTAACCCACTGAGCCACCCAGGCTCCCCTCATCTCAAGATTCTTAAGCGCATCTGCAGGGACTCTTTTTTCCAAATGAAGTAACATCTTTAAATTCCAGGGATTAGGGTCTGATATCTTTGGGGCCACCATTCAGCCCAGTACAGTGGAAAATGAAGGCCTCGAATACAGGCTTAAGTGATATCATGGTGCGAGGCATGGTGTTAGTAAAAGAAGAGAAATACTGTGCCACAAGATACCACTTCTAGTAAATTAATTTGGTCGTGATGGTGAGTAGTTAAACATAATGCTTTTCCTAGCCTCGGACAATCCTGTATTACTTGCTTCCTAGAAATTCATTCTCTATTTATGACAAACCCTATATAGATTCAACATTGTACTTAATATTGGACATTACTCATAGTTTCTCCTTCAGTTAAGTGGTGAAATCTCCCTGCTCTCTGCTTCAAGCTTTTAATCTTTCATTCATAAATTTATTCCATACACATTTATTGAGTCAACAGTGTGAGCCATGTACTATGTTCTAGGGAGGCAAAGGTTGGGAAAAAAATACCCAAGGAGTATCCAGCTCAGATGAGTGATGTCTGCAGGAATGTGCAGTGTGCTCTGGTAGCTCCCAGTTTGGTGTAATTTAATCGTGCTATTAGGGAGAAGACAGTTTCATCAGATTCTTTAAGGGTACTGGAGTTTATAAGATAGCCTGGAGTGGGGAGAGAATCCCAAGCAGCTGAAGCAGCATGAGAAAGGGGCACAGTTACTAAGAATTACGGATTTGCAGAGCTACCAGTAGCTTGATTCACCTAGAGCATAAAATGGAGCTGGTGGTGAAAGATTAAGGTGGAGAGGCAAGTATGAGAAGACATGGAAAACCTTATTCTTCATAGACAGAAATATATCTTGAATATGAAAATGTAAGACATCCCTAACCTTATTACCTTAGTTTCCTGGTTGACTAATGGTGTTGGTTTATTGCTATCAGAATTGCCTCCCCCACCCTACCCCCCCAACCCCCCCCCACCCCCCGTCTTTCTGGAAGGGAGACCAAGAGACCAAGGACCTCCAGATGACGTAAGCTTTTAGAGACTGCCCATTCGTAGAATTATCTTTTGACTTTGGTCACTTCTTTCTAATTTAGTGCAGTAGATATTTTTGAGTCCTGATGGCTCTCTGGACGTCCATTAGTTTGGTATTAGAATGTGAAATCATGGAAATTTCTTGAAATGGTCTCCCTCATATTTGAAAATATTTAGTGGCACAAATGGGTGCACTTTAGAGGTGAATTACCATGTGTACATTTGTAGATGACTTTTATGGCATTTTTTCCTATGCTAACTAGACCTGGGTTCATAAAATTATACTTTCTCCTGTGGTGGCTGAAGATATTACTAATGCCTCCCACTGATCCAGGAGTTAAATTTCTTTCATTGCTCTGTGGGCCATCAGGCATCAAGGACTTGAAAGAAAACAGGGATTGAAATTTGGATTTTATATGCTGGAAAGAGAGAGCACAATACAGCAAACTGCTATGGGTTGTGATTTGATCTAAGCCTGGGTTTAAACTGCGTTCTAACATATTGCTACCTTTGTGACTTTGGAAAAGTCATCTTATCTCTCTGAGTATCTGTTCCTTATCTGTAAATGAGGATAACAATGCAGTAGGTATTGTCAACAACTATTCACAGAGCTGTGGGCAGTAAACAGGGAATCCACAAAGGCTAGTGACCTCAACCCTCTTTTTTTACTATCTGTGGACCTGGGGAGAGTGAGTTATGTAATTGTAATCCAAACCTGAAGTTGCCAAGAACTATGTGAAGAGAACTAACCTAACTGTCCCCAGAAACACCCAGCTGTGACCCCTGCAGGAAGGGAGCCAGGAACATACACTGCCAGACCTTTTTCTCCTTCCTCCTCCTGATGCTAGTGTTCCCCATTGGTTGAGCTGCACTGAAAGCCACAGGACAAGGGGACTCATAGTCCACACAAATTCACAGATAAGGGTAGATAAGGATTAAGAGTGGATCTGTCTGGGCAGATGGAAGCTGTTCTCCACATAGTACTAACTACTTTCTGGGAATCTATGAGAAATAAGGAGATAACACATGCAAAGTATTTTGCACTGGCCTTTATAGGTTAGTCACTACAAAAAAAAATAAAATAAAAACACAGTTCCTTTCCTTGCTGAATTTTTCATTAAAAAGGCTGGGCTGTTGGTAAAATACCATCTTTGTAAAGATTTGTATTTATCTATTTTCATCATTACCTGTTGGAGCTACTGCTCGGAGCCCCGAGGTGTGACCTTCTTGTGGCAACTGCGTGCAGTGGTTGTTTATAGAACATGGGGTGTAGAACCGGAGGAACCTGGATTTGAATTTGCGGTTTCATCACTTCATGCTGGTGAGATCTTTCCGAATGGATTAACTTCCTTCAGCCACGGTGTTCAGTTGTCAGGGAAGGAGGCAGATCAGCCCCCACCGTGAGTGTGCGGCCAGATCCCGGGAGTGCATGCCTGCGCACTCCACGCAAACTCTGGCCTCCTGTGTGCTCCCTGAACTGTCCATTTCCTTCCTCATGAGGCTACCTTGTCCTGCCTACTTCATCGTGACGCAGAGTGTTCGGCAGGAAGATGTTTTTCTCATGCCTTCAACGTTGCACATTCCACCTAAGAGTGAAAACGCCCGCTGGGCTTTATCTACTTTTTATATAATCAATAGTAATAAAGATTCTGCCATCAGAATGTAGCTGATGATTTTGCTGCAAAGAGCTAAGCTAAGGAGACAGGGGTGCAGCAGGTCTTTCTTGACAGGAGGGTCTCCTGTGGAGTTAATGGATCGCAGAAACTTGTTAAATCAGTAGACAGATCCCAGACACCCAAACTACAAAGAGATATTTTATTAGATGGTGTGTATATGAAGCTTACTGACTGCTATGAAACTGATTAAGTTGTACTTGCTTTGTATGTCTGTGTTAGGGGAAGAAGGAGGGGTTCTGGAAAGATCTCCATGCACATATGAATGGTACTTGTATCTCAGTGATTACAGTAAGGGAATACTTCTTTTCTTTTCTTTTTGTATTTCTTTATGTGGATATATTATTTCTCTCACCCTTATTAGCAAGAGGAAGAGTCATGAAAAGGATTTTATTCTAAAGTATGCTGTTACAAGAAAAAAATCAGAGGACATACTCAAGAAACAATAGGAGAGATTTAGATTACGGCTGGAGAAAATTATCTCTAATTTTTGAAAAATATTGAGTCCCATGTTCAAAATATGGGATAGCATCATTTTCTGATGAAGGTTTTTTGTTTTGTTTTTGTTTTTTGAGAACCTACTATAAGCTGGCTACTAGAGCTAAATTTAAGTAGGCGTATAGACTTGTCAACAAATATTTGCGTTGTACTAGTAGTATTTCAACTAAGTAGACAGACATGAAAAAGAACATCGTAATTAATTTTTCCTGACTGTGTCAATGGAAAATGGCATTTTTGGGGAGTCTTGAAGTTCAAGTCTAATTCTGGTGGCAAGAGTAGGGAAAGAGCACAGTAGCCAAAGGAAAAGCAGCAAGTAATGTGTTGATTGCAGCTGAGTGAATGATGCACTTAAAATATGTATAGTCTGTAATGAGATTTAGAACTCCTGACTTATAAGACATGTATAGACAAATGCATTTTTCAAGGATCATTTAAATATAGCCTTTTATGAAAGGAAGACAGGAAATTAGCATCTGCTCTGTTGAAAAGATGACACAGAGACACAGAAAAATTATATGATTTTGATAATAAATTCAGTTGACCTCATCTTAGCTAAATTAAGAGCCTCTAGGTGGTCAGGGTGCTTTTCTAACTATGCTTAGCTTGTCTTTCCTGATTTTTCCCTTCACTTCTGACACTCTTTTATCCACAAAGCCTCCGAAATTACATAGTGCTAATCCCTCCAAGAAATTTCCATACCAAAATAAGGCCAACCTAGCAAAACTCTACCTTCCCTCTTCTCTGCCCATCTGTCCCCAGGAAGACTTTTTCACCCCACAGATTCCCTGAATTAGAATCAATTTTACCTTTCCCACAGCTGCACTGAAACATTAGACATCAGATAATGGAAGTTTTCTTCATCACTTCATCACTTGTCCATGTATTCTTTGGGGATAGGCCCAGGACATGAGTTAGCAATGTCAGGAAGGAATGGAGATCTAGCTCATGTGGATGGTGTACCTGCATGGGTAATAATTATCCATAATTATCACGATGTGCTAGCATAATTATCACGATCTGCTAGGCACTAGGCAACACATTTTGCATAGAAGGCCTCAATCTTGTAAGAACCCTGTGAGATGAATGTCATTATTCCCATTTTTTAGACGAGGAAAAACTCAGTCCAGGTCACATACTAGTAAGTGATGGGACTAGAATTCAAACAGCAACGTGGAGAGCTCTTTCGCAGTGTGCTACACCTCTTGTTGGCCAGAAAGCTTGTCAAGCACTAAGTTCTCTTATTACTTCTTGGCTAGTTTGCTGATGGTGTATAGTTCAGAAGAAAATAAAGACCATCAAGGTCATTTCTGTCTTTAACTTTGTGTACAACTTTCCAAAACAAGGCATCTTAGACAGTATTGGGTATTTTGGCTATTAAGAGCTAAGTCCATACCTTATTTTCCACAGCTCCAAATCAAGTTGGGTGTTTGATTCTGCATGGCTTTAATAATGAATGATCTTAAGCATCTTTCATGGGCTTATTTGCCATCTGTATATCTTCCTTGGTGAAGTGTCAAATTCTTGGAACATCCACATGTTTGTTATGTCTAGAGTTGTAATAGTCCAAAACCAGTAGGTTGTAGGCTTCAACACTGAAAGATCTATGATAAACATCATGTCTCTGGCGTTTCAAGGTTTGATTTTTCTAATTTTCTCCCAGACCAGGGGCCTGCAGCAGCCAAATATGGAATAGACTGATAGATCAAGCATAATATTGTTCTATCAATTTTACTAGCCAAACACTGACCCTGACCCATTCAGCTAAATGGCCATTGCTTTTTTATTTAGCCAAATGCATTCATGACCCTTCTAAAGGTATTTTTTTCTTAGTGAGAACCCCTGTGAGGGATCTGAA
Source organism: Taxidea taxus jeffersonii (assembly GCA_003697995.1). NCBI lineage: Eukaryota > Metazoa > Chordata > Mammalia > Carnivora > Mustelidae > Taxidea > Taxidea taxus. Next base: position 8,359 of record RCUC01108741.1, read on the forward strand.
TGCTAAGGAATTCATCATTACCATCTAACAAATGATAACATCATTTAGGGAATTACAAAAAAAAAAAAAGATATATTTTGGATAAAAAAATAAAAGAGACATAATCAGAAGACTAGAAACACCAGAAATATAATAACACACTAATTTGTATATAAGCAAATTTATTCTCATTAGGGCAATTATGAGGTAGTTGCTTAAAAGCTGAAATCGCTCACGATCTGTAAAACAGAATGAAGTAAGAGTTTGGAGGGACCACACGATCTTCAACTTGAGGACTCCATTTTCAGTCATAAACTCATACAGATTTTGGAGTCAGTGAATTTGTCTCATAGAAGTTCCCTTCCACAGATAAGAAGATTGTCCCCAGAGACCAATTTGCTATGTGGCCTTGGGGTAGTCATGTAGTCGATTGCCATACAATGCCTACATATCTTTTTTTGTTTGATTCCCCCGACTCCCCAAAGGGAGCACTCTTTCAAATGAATCACTGAGAGGTACAGGGGAAGGGAAAAAAAAAAAAAAACAAAAAACAACCACAAAACAAGTCTGTTTACAAGACTGGTTTGTCCACTCTGGAAGGATGAATTTTGTTTTTTTAACCTACCCAAACTGCTTTTTTTTTTTTTTTTTTAAGATTATTTATTTATTTATTTGACAGATAGAGATCACAAGTAGGCAGAGAGAGAGGAGGTAGCAGGCTCCCGGCTGAGCAGAGAGCCCGATGCGGGACTCCATCCCGGGACACTGAGATCATGACCTGAGCTGAAGGCAGAGGCCCTAACCCACTGAGCCACCCAGGTGCCCCGGAAGGATGAATTTTTTTTTTTTTAAGACTTTATTTATTTATCTGTCAGAGAGAGAGGGAGAGAGAGTGAACGAGCACAGGCAGACAGAGAGGCAGGCAGAGAGGCAGAGGGAGAAGCGGGCTCCCTGCCGAGCAAGGAGCCCGATGTGGGACTCTATCCCAGGACGCTGGGATCATGACCTGAGCCGAAGGCAGCCGCTTAACCAACTGAGCCACCCAGGTGTCCCGGAAGGATGAATTTTTAAAGATGGTAGATACATTCCAGGATTTAGCACATAGCTTGTTCCATATCAGGTCCTGATTAAATATTGAAGTGAATGAGCTGAGGAAATACAATAATCCAATTTCTTAATCATATCTTTCCTTTGCTCCTGTAAACAATGCAAAGAATCAGACTGGTGGAATTACTGGGTTCATTGCTTTTCTCTTTAGCAGCAGACACCTTGTTAAGAAGGAGTTCTAGATTCAGCCAAGGCAATGTTCACCGGTGTTTAGAGCGAAATTTTGCCTACAGTGAGAAGGGAATGAGTCCGTGTCATCCACAAGCAGTCTCCTCAGTTAAGCACCTGACTGCAGGGTGGACTGATGGAGCTCTTAACCTTGAGAGCTGATAAGGAAATATTATGATTGGTAGTTAAGTTAATACAGAGGAAAGTTAAATGACCCAGGCTAAGACTAACAATGAGCATATTCTTCATTCATTCATTTTATGAACATTTAATACAAGACCTCTATTCGCTGGATGCTAAGGCTATATAAAAAATACAAAGTAAGGTATCTGATCTAAAATATATATATACATACATATATATATACTCTTAAGCAGGATAGAATCATTGTCAATTACAATCTATAATTTCATAATGTTGATTTTTCCAGAGTCTTGTGATATACAAGGGAGGAAACTGCTTGTGAAGGATATGGATTTAAAGAATACTCTCAAAAGATACGTTTTTGACTGTGACCTTTGAGGGATGAGCAATTTTTTTTTGCCAGTAAAAGGAAGAGAAGATTTCGTTCAGAATGAAATCTTCTGAAGTTTTTCAATTACTTAAATATTCTAAATTTTATGATTTTGAGCGAAACAAATGACAATGAAATGTTCAGTGGATGCCAGTTCTGCCAAGGACTGTACTAGGTGAATCCGAGTACTATCCCTGCATTTATGGTCAAATGCATAGTCCAGAAAGGGAGGCGTGAAGGACAGGAAAAATTACCATAGAATAGGATCAACACATTTGTGTGTGTTTGTAAAGAGTTCAGGACTAAGTATTTTAGGCTTTGTGAGCCATATAGTTTTTGGAGGGACCATTTGACTCTGTCACTGTAGCATGAAAGTTGTTGTAGCCAATATGTAACAAATGGATGTGACTGTTTTCCAATAAAATATCATTTATAAAAATGAACAGCATGGGAGATTCGGACCATAGGCTGCAGTTTGCCAGTCCTTGAAATAGAGTGTAATAATTTCATAATAGAGGCAAGAAGGAAGGAAATTCGATTACTAATTATGAGCATTAAAAAAAAATGCCCAGTAGATAAGAAGAACTGATCAGCTTTGTCAGCCTAAATAAAGAGGTAACCTGAGGCAAGAGCAAATGATTAGAAATTGAGTTTATTAGGAAATAGCAGGAGAATTACAGTTTGGGAAATGCATGCTCTGTAGTTCGCTTCAGGCAAGTCCTTTGGGGGATATGGATGGACTGTATTTATGGAAAAGGAGTGCAAAAGAAGTCCAGCCAGGGTCCAAGCAGTAAGTTCATTGGCTTGAGGATGGGGAGAGATTCTTGGTAGATGTTCATTGGTCAAGAGATTAGCCTCTGTCTTCTATAATTCAGACATTTAATGGAAATCAGTGCCTCACTTCTTAGGGTCCGTTTTTCTGAGGCACATGCAGGAGATTCTCCATTTCACCTGTGGTTCCATTTTAGATTGAAGTCCTTTCACAGCTTCACTAATAAAGAAATTTAAATGAAAACAACCTTGTGGGATGAATTTTTACCCTCATGAGCCAAAGGTTGAAGAGTGCGTCGATGCCAGAAATTGGCAAAAGCATCTAAATTTGTACAAAACTTCTTAAGAACCATCTGGCAAAAGTAAATAAGACTTTAACATGCATAGAACTCTTGCTTTGATTGTACTTTTGCTCAATACATTACTTTTTTTTTCCTCTTTAGGCCTCATAATCATTATGTGGGCCATGTTATTACCACTATTGCACAGAAGAGGAAATTAAAATTCCGGCTTGCTAAATTGCTCACTTAGTAAGCATCAGAGACAGGATTTGAACCTCAGCAATCTGCCTCTAGTTTTAGCCTTTGACACACTGTAACATACCAGTCCCCTGCTAGCAAAATTAAATGTGTGCATTCTTCAGATTGCAGTGACTCTAAAGCCAGAAATTTATCCAGAGAAAATATGACAAGTGCGCATGATTTACATGTAAAGGATGTGAAACTCTTTAAACATCCAGTGAGGAGGAATTGCATAATGAAAGAATAATTCATCCACACAATTAAATATAAGATAGCTTTGAAAAGGGCGATATAGAGCTATTGTTATTGACATGAAAAGAGGACTATGTTACAGGATGAGTAACAAAGCAGACTCTGCATTAATTTGTGTTGCATGACCTCCAACAGATGTAATTAATATATAGTATATTAATGTATGGATATACTGGAAAAGCTTGAGAGATATGCAACAAATTCATGCCGTTGCTTATGCAGTGGCTGTGGAGTACACATGTGACTCTATACGTGTCTGGATCCATGTAAGCAAATATACATGTTTTTTTTTGTTTTGTTTTATTTTGTTTTTACCAGTTTAAGATAGTTCTGTTTAAGGGGAGGAATTAGGAATAAGCTCTTTTTTTCTGATTGTGTGTTATTTCCTTGGACTCCGAACTGGTGTCTGGAGTTTTGTCCTCTGTCGAATCACATTTCAATGCCCATTTGCTGCTTTGGGGCTACCTTGGAAAGCAATCACTATGTA
>ML097770.1:0-13243 GCA_003697995.1 Taxidea taxus jeffersonii
GAAAGGGGAACCCTCCTACACTGTTGGTGGGAATGCAAGCTGGTGCAACCACTCTGGAAAACAGCATGGGGGTTCCTCAAAAAATTGAAAATAGAGCTACCTTATGACCCAGCAATTGCTCTACTGGGTATTTACCCTAAAGATACAAACGTAGTGATCCAAAGGGACATGTGTACCTGAATGTTTATAGCAGCAATGTCCACAATAGCCAAGATATGGAAAGAACCTAGATGTCCATCAACAGATAATGGATAAAGAAGAGTGGTATATATATACAATGGAATACTATGCAGCCATCAAAAGAAATGAAATCTTACCATTTGCGATGACATGGATGGAACTAGAGCGTATTATGCTTAGCGAAATAAGTCAATTGGAGAAAGACAACTATCACATGATCTCACTGATATGAGGAAGTGGAGATGCAACGGGGGTGGGAGTTAAGGTGGTAGGAAAAGTAAAAATGAAACAAGATGGGATCGGGAGGGAGATAAACCAAAAGAGAGTCTTAATATCATAAAACAAACTGAGGGGGGTGGGGGGGAGAGGGGTTGGGAGAGGGTGGTGGGGTTACACTATATGTTTAAATAAAGCTTAAGTAAAAAAAATTCTGTCAAAAATCTTAAATTCATAATATTAAATTCATTTTTGAGCATCAGTATTTGGATTTCTCCACTGCATATTTTAGGTTTCCACAAAATAATGAGTAGGTACCTACTTATATGACTAAAAGGGCCCTCTCAGAACAGAAGAGTCTTCCCCAAAGGCAAATTTTAGTTTATTTCCTGATTGGCAGAAACTACTTGACATCCTATAATGTTAGTTCTTCTCTAGTCTAATAAAAACTTTACTATCCTATCTGTAGCAAGTGTCCTGCTGCAATTAGGTTATGATCGTTGGGTCCGTAATCAAAGGAGCGAGACTGACAGAAAGCGAAGGTCAAGCAAAGCTTTATTTCGCGCCAAGCATCAAGAATCAAACTGACCAGCCAGGGCCGTCTCTTACAAAGAGGTGACCCCTCTCTGCCTTACAGACTGGCTTTTAAGGGCAAAGGCCATGTGGTTGGGCCTGGCCACGCACAGGTGGCCAATGACACAGAGAAAACTGCACAGTCAGGCTAGGTCACACATAAGTGACCAATTGAGTTACAATTTACCCCATAGTAGGCATTTGAACTACCCTATCACCTTGTCAGAATTGGCGCCCAAAGGGTGGGGTCCACACACCTTGGTAGCTAGGGAGGCAGTATGCGCACCCCACTGATTGGATACTTCCACCTGGCCTGACCCACCCTTGTATTTGGGCTTTGTTACCTGGGACTGGTTCCCGGGACTTGTTTTTAAGTAAGTCCCCTGGGGGTAGGGGGGGCAGGGTCCATTTAAGTTTTACTGCATAAACAACAAAATGGCTATTCAACCGAAATGGAGTTGTTTTGGCTAAATAGGCCCTTACAATTATAACTGGCCAGCATCTGCCCTCTTTCCATATCCCTTCAGGTAATTCAGTTTGATGATTGCTTACAGCTGCTAAGAATGTATTCTGTATCTAGGAGCATTCTAGTAATTCCCATTAGCATTTAAAATTAATGTTTTGAGCTGTTAGGAAAATAGACAACTCTAAATAATGAAGGATTTGTATTTCCCCTGATATATAGAAACAGTTATATTCTCTGGATGTGGCTATATAGCTCCTGTTCAGGTTAATTATTGTTTGTGTGCATTTACCCAGAGAAAAATATATCAGGCAGCTACAATTTTTCTCTAATTCTAGAGCCAAATTTTAAAAAATGGATCAAAGAAAAGAAATTGTATTCTTTGAAATTCAAAATCAAGTAGCATCCCAACAGGACACAATTCATAAGAATTCTAAAGGAGAAAATGTTCATTTCAATTATAGGAGGCTAATATCAGATGTGGTCTATGACTGGACATTAAACTTGGCCACACAGAGCAAATGAAAGAGATTATTTTAATTTTAAACAAAAGTTTATTGAAAATCTGAGGTTGATAACAATAATCCCCAAAGTCAAGTAACCATGAAATAGGCTATTTCATACAGGGTATAACTGAGCAGACTAGAGAGCTCAGTCTCATTTTCAGGAACATCTATGGTTGAAATGATACTAGTTTCTAAGTGTAATGAGTAGGGAAATTTCTTCCATCTGAAGAGTACTGTCAGATCTCAGTACCAAATCAGGTAACAGAACTATTTAATGAGGTAACAGTGGGATAGAAGAAGATATTTAAGCAGAGGGAACACAAGGGCAAAGGCCATGGGGGAGTAAAACATTAAGTGTTTTTGGCTGTCATATTGGAAGACTAATGTGGTCCAGTGTCATGAGTGAAAAAAGAAAGTGGTGGGAAATAATATGAAAGAGGTTGACAGCAGAGGCCAGAGTTTTCAGAGACCCTCAGGACTACAAAGGCATGGTCCTGATTAGATGTCAGTGTTAGAGCCCCACCAGGTGTGTTCTCTCTCTCTCTCTCTCTCTCTCTCTCTCTATATATATATATATATATATATATATTGTTCACCATGAACAATATTACAGTAATCTGCACTTGCCCAAAGCCTCGGCTTCCTTTTCAATGGCTTTCTTGCGGTCACCTGCTGGAAGCCATGATCCTCCTCCTGATGGACGGTCAGAAGTTCACTAGTAGCCCTACGCCATGTCCCAGCACACATGTCTTTCACCTCACTTCATCTAATCACATAGGCATGTTATCATCTCATGTCATCACCAAGAAGGTGAGTACAACACAATAGATAGTTTGAGAGGGAGAGAAAGACCTCCTTCATATGACTTTTATTACAGTGTATCATTATAAGAGGTTCTGTTTTTATTAACTATTGTTGTTAATCTCTTATTGTCTCTAATTTATGAATTAAACTTTATCCTAGGTATGTACATATAGGAAAAAACAGTGGTTTGGTACTCTCCATGTTTTCAGGCATCCACTAGGGGTCTGAGAGAGTATCTTGCACAGTGGGGGTACTACGGTCCGAGGGAAAACCCTGGGCAGGCCATGCTCTAGACTCAGCTGGCAAGACTATATGTGCATTATGTATGTGTGTTAATAGCTGTCATTTTTGTGAGAAAGAAATGAACACACTTGAAACTTTCAGAAAAAGGGCAGAAAAAACCAGCACATAGTGGATTCTTGTTAAGTTAGGGGTAACCTCTAGAAGAAAAAAAAATCATGTATAACTTTTAAGCTATTAGGACAGATTTCAATCTATGCAATGAATGTTAGGAAAGAAGAAGAGGAAGGGGAGAAAAAAAGAACTAAAAGTAAGTAAATTACACGGAAGATACAAATCTCTAGGTGATGTTAGTAAAAATGGTTGAGTAAGGATATCTAAAAATTCTCCTCTCCATAGAAACAACTAAAAAAAATCTTGCAAAAATTATCAGAATCAACTTTATCAGAACTTTAGAAGTCAACCAAAGGCGTGCTGCAATCCAGGGAGCATTTATTGAAAGAAAATGATTGAATCAGGATAAAAACAGTGAGCACTGTGGTGTTTTAAGTAGCCCAATTTCCTTCTCTGGCTTTCAGTTTTTTCAATAGCCAATATCTGTGTTGAAAACTAGCAGCCAAACTTGAGCTTGATCACCGCCTCATTCTCAGAGAACTATTATTTGATCCCCCTTGGGGGTCCCTGGAAGACCCCATTTGCAATGCTGTCTCCTGTTTGACTGGATGCAGAACTCACCCCCATGAAATGCCTTTTTCTCCAAGGGGTAGTGAGAAGGGGGAATGGCTGGCAAGCCTTTGTCAGAAAAGAGAAAAAAAGAATGCGGTGTCACCCCACCCTGCTGGGACCACAGGGTGGGGGTAGGGGTTGTGGTGATCAGGGAAGCTCCCTCTTTTTGGGTTTTGGTTCCCTGTGAGTCCTCCTTGCTGCTGCTGTCACCATTGCTACTGCCAAAGCACTACTTGGGGCCTGAGGCACTAGAGAATGGGGGAAAGAAAAACCAAAGCGAGATTCTCTGCTAGCAGTTCTGAATGTTAAGGGATTCCTTTCCTCCTCCTTAAGCCAGAGTTTCTGAGGTTCTCCCTAGACACTGATGCCCACTTTGGGTTTTAGCATGTGTTGAGCCGAAGCCTCAAGATTCTGGAGGAAAGTTTTCTGGAGGAAAAACAGTAAACACACCACTGGCCCAGTGGTACTTAGAAATTTGCCCTTCTTTGTTTACTTTGTTCAGAGTCCTCAAGTTGCTGTTCCAAACATTCTCTGCAGGTTTCAGAGCTGCATTGAGTGGGAGAGGAAGGGCAATGAGTGTTTATTCTCCAGGACCGGACTCCTATCTATTTTTTCCTTCTTTCTTTCTGGCATACTCCAATTATACAGTCTGGTCATCTTTGACATAATTTTGGTATTCCAGGGCCAGGACTGTGAGCTCCGTGAGAGCACACGCCATAGGACTTCACTTGTATGGCTCCTTCAGTCACCATTATTCACTGAATCATTGAGGACACACCAAAGTCCAACAGTAGCCAAGCATGGAAATTGTGGTGAGCAGGTTAATGTGATACCTCTTCTCAGTGCAGTGTTGACAACAAGGTAAATTTTAGTAACCTTTTACTAAGTGGAACTCTCCTTTCTTTATTTTCCTTCCCTCCTTTCATTCTGCAAATACACATTTATTCACTGATGATGTTTCATTATCGGTAATTGCATATCTAGTGACACAAAATGAACAAACCTTTTAGAATTTCTTTAAAAGAAAAGGAAGAGAGTTTTTTTGTTTTGTTTTGTTTTGTTTTTTACTGGACCCCAAGAGAAGAACAGCTGCCCAGGGATACACAATCTTCACACAGAAAAGAGCACTCTAGAGAAGGAATATTTAATACAGGGTTATATATGTTTTTTGTTACATTGAGAGTTACCAATCATCATGACAAAGGACATTCCAGAAAATTACAAACTTATGCTTTTATTATGCAAAGTTGCAGGCTCCAGAGGTATGGGAATGGAACTTAGGGAGGTTTTTAGTCTTATATTTAATTTGAAATATTTCTTTTAATTTATTTGCTAATGAAGCAGATGTACAGTGTGGGCAGAAATGGAGCCCATGCTCTGAAGTTTGGTGAAGTCATTCTGACCTTAGTAAAAGTTAAAGTATAGCTTGCCTGAGAGCCAAGAGCACCACCCACAAACATTAGAAGTTGAAAATTTGCTTTATCATATCTAATTTGTACATTTTGAAGACATATTTAATGCTAGTTCTTCCTTGGTTGTTAGGCTGTTTTTAAATAGATTTCCTGATCTTTACTCATTACCAAGGACATTTTTATAATGTGTGGTGAAAGGCTTGCCATCTTCAATCACTGCCTTTCTTCAGACCTTCTTATATTATATCCTGACCCATTTACCATTTTGTTTTTGTTTTAAGTAGTAGCAAATCTTTCCCCCATTCTCCTTTAAAGCTGGATTGTAACAAGAATCATTAGTTTAGTTTGTAACCATTTTTTCTATTTTTTTTTTTTAATATAAAGCATAACCCCCTGGCACTAGGATTTTGTCTCTATGGTGAGCCATCTTCCATTGGATAGATTGCATTTGCATTTTTATGTCCTTTTTGCATCCTTTTATCATCAGAATTAGTGATGTATCTAACTTCCTGCATATTTATTTTATCTTCCATAACATCAAAAACATGTTATTTACTTAAAAAATAGATAATTTGAATAATATCATCTATTTTTTTTCCTGTCCTTCAGTAGTAACGTTTGCTTTCATACTGTCTAGTGAGTTTGTGTTTATTTGGTGGTGATGTATTATTTAAATAAGGATACACTAAATCTCATTATTCTATAAGGAAAACATGGCCTTGATACTTAGCTTGTACTCAGATTATATTCTGTTTTTCTCTTTTTGCATTGTATTCAGTTTCTCATGTACTTTGTATTGCTATTTCTGGTCACCATTGAAATGACTGGTGAGTCATTTATTATCATAAAAGAGAGGAGTAGATCATATAGGTCATTTTTCTAGGACCTAATTGCTTTTTTTAACAATTTTTGCTTTTTTAAAAAAATTTTTTTAAGATTTTATTTATTTATTAGTTAGAGAGAGAGCACAGGCAGACAAAGAGGCAGGCAGAGGCAGAGGGAGAAGCAGGCTCCCTGCCGAGCAAGGAGCCCGATGTGGGACTCGATCCCAGGACGCTGGGATCATGACCTGAGCCGAAGGCAGCCGCTTAACCAACTGAGCCACCCAGGCATCCCAACAATTTTTGCTTTTTATAGCAATCATAATGTGAGTGATTCTAAATCCTAATTAATTTACATTGTCAAGAATAGAACTCCTGCCATCATAGATAACCTGAGAATATCACCACTGATCATGGCTAGAAGAATTAAAAAAAAAAGTCAGAAAGAAGGGTAACTTTAAGTGAATTCCAGTAACCCCCTGAAATAAAATGGTATGAAATTAAATGCATATATGAAGGCATACCATTTATGAGCAGGAGAACCCTTAGTTTTCGGTAGATTCTTAAAGGTATCCTTGGTCACTACAAATGAAAGAACAACTATTCCAGTTCAAACAGCTAATTTTTTGAAAAAACAATTGTAGTTTACTACATTAATTGTAGTTACTGAGTTAGATGCTGAGTCTGTTTTGTGTTTTATTTTCTTTAAGAGTTACTCTAAGAAGGAAAAAGTTGCTGTTCATATCTCTTGCGGTCTAAATATGTGTTCTACAAACACGTGACCATTTGATCTCAGCACATCTAAGGTCTGTAGCCAGGACCAGCTCCTGGGACCCTTTGGGAGTTCTGTGGCAAACAAGCATAGTTTCCTGGTTTCCCAGGATAAAATGATATGATAGGAAAAGACTCATGGGTCTCACATAAATGCCTCTTGCTGACCAACCAAAGGAAGGACTGGATATCAGATTCTCCACTTTTCCCAGAGTTTTGCTGTTGTTATTGTTTATGTTTAATATTTTTGATTTTTTTTACTGTTGTAGGCTCTGTCCCTAGGATCAGCCTAAGGTACAAACTCAAGGTCTTCTCTAGTCTTTTCTGAGACTTTCCCTGCATATTGCTATTCTCAAAATTTCCCTGTATATGCAGTGTTTTTTAAATCTTATGGTCTTTAATGTCTGGTTCTCAAAAGCAAAAAAAAAAAAAAAAAAGAGGAAAAAAAAGGGATTTAAAGCAACAACAGCATGTTGGCTCTTTAAATCCCTTGGGAGTCCCTTGAGTCAGAAAGGGAAAATATGCATCAGTGGATGAGTGCAACAACAATGGTCCTCCCTCTTTGCACCTCTGTGATCAGATCAAGCAATCGGTATCAGAGCACAGATCCTGGCTATTTGGAGGACAGGGACCTTTAAGCCACCTTGGCTCCCACATATGGGGGAAAGTTTGCTCCATGAGCAAGTGCACAGCTGCCTGCAACAGGGCCAGGGGTGGGAGATAGTAGTTGCTACTATGAAAAGAGCTGAAACTGACCCAAACTAATTAGCAATTAACTTAGTCTAAGCCTTTCCCTGGAAGTTACAAAATAGTTACATCAGACTGATTCTGTCCCCACAGTTGTCTATGTGAGAGGACAGATTCCTGGTACTTCCTGCTCTGCTATCCTCAGAGAATTCCAACATTGTAACATTTTGAAAGGTCAGTCTGGGGACTCTGTAGAGAATGGTTTGAAAACACCTGGGGTATTGATGGGAAACTGGAAGCAGGAGTGCATGAGAAGACTTGCAAAAGTCCAAGGGTAAATTACTTAAATTACTGAAAGTTTGGTTTTAGCAATAACAGGTGAATATTAAAACAATATAAGATGTATTAAATAGACCATGTAAAACATTTAATAAAGCAAGGTTAGCAAGGAAAGAGTATAATTAAAGATAACACCAAAGAGAAGAACATGTTTATTTACTGGACAGAAATGAAGTCTTTTGGAGTAGTTAAGACAAGTTTTATTTAGAAATAAAGTTACTTAGATGGAGGAGAGAATCAGGATCCCGACCAAAGTTATTGGTATATCTTTTAAGTCATTCTAACTAAAGGGGATAATTGATGGCAGTGAGGAGCAGGATCCTTCTGCACCCTCTGGTGGGAACAACTATGCCATTTCGCTCTTATTTTAAATATATCTTCAGAAACTTACCAGAACCTCAGGAACTGACCCAAGAAGAAAGGGTTATTGTTCAAATCTTAGTTTTTCCTGAATTTTCTTTTACTTTGTTCTATTTACTGAAATCAAACCAGTATAAATTTATGGGGCACCTTTTAATTTCCAAGAATATGGTAAATTAGCATGGATAATACAACACAAAGTTAATCATCCTAAATGTTTATGCATTGATGGGGAAGCCTCATGATTCACTGTCTCAGAATGGACACTTAGGGGTTAGCCGTGTAGATGTCATAATGTACTCTGCTTGATATTCAAACAAGTGAGTTGCTAACAATCCAGAAGCCAGGTATTCAGAAAAGTGGATGCAAATTGATCATCTGTGTATTACCATGGAAAATATAAGTACTAACTCAAATCATTACCTTAGGGTGTTGGTATAATTCTTTTACCAAATTTGACCTTAATAAAAAATAAAAATGAAAGTGTAAATGCTCTTAACCTGAAACTATGTAGCATTTGCTCACATTCTTACCTTCCCCGTGTTGTTTCCCCTGACAACTATTTAAATGTTTCCCTTCCCCTACTGACCTGGAGAAATAGCTTTCTCAGCAAAGTTGCCATTTTACATAAATAACGTCTTGCTTCAGAGATTCCGTAGATTAAAACAGCTGCTCATCTTCTATTAGTCTGTGAAGTGGAGATGGGCTCTGGTTTCTCAGTATGCCAGTGTGATCAGTGGTGGGTGACTGCCTCAGCATTTGGCTGCCCAGCATGCCTCCCTAAACTTGGAGGCATTTTCACATCTTGCTTAGCCAGTAGAAAAGCCTTTCCTTGGTCATCCAGGTAAGGCAGCAGTGAGGAGATATCCAGGGGAGAAGGGGAAGCACTGAAATGAGAAGAAATGAGACTTCTCTCTGCTTTTATCCCTTTATGTGACACTGCACATACATTTTAACTCTATAGATCTTGTTTGTTTCTTTGCTCCGGTAAAATTTGGAGTGGCATTGGACCAATAAATAATCCATCATGTCTCTTAATTGATTTCTCTGTTGAAGTGAAGGGTAATAGGAGTTAAATTTTATTTTTAAAAATTTTATGATACAGTGAAATACAGTTATAGAAACCACTTAGAACAAATTTATAGCTTAAGAATTTATTTTTCTTTTTTCTTTTAAAGATTTTATTTATTTATTTGAGAATGAGCGAGTAAGAGCACGAGAGGGGAGAAGGTCAGAGAGAGAAGCAGACTCCCCATAAAGCTGGGGAGCTGGACATGGGACTTGATCCTGGGACTCCAGGATCATGACCTGAGCTGAAGGCAGTCGCTTAACCAACTGAACCACTCAGGTGCCCCATAGCTTAAATATTTAAAAATAATTTTTCTTATAACCACCACCCAGGTCAAGAAATTTACTTTTACCAGCCACCCCAATTTCTCTTCATGTCCCATCTTAATCATACCATTCCTTTTATCCTCCCCAAATAACTACAGATTTGCCTGACTATCTGAAAGTAGAGTGTTCCTAAGAGAACTTTCCTGAGCTGAAATGGCATAAAGTCTGTACACTGCTGAGCTGTATGTTATTCAATCTCATTTGTTTCTTTAAAGTTTTATCACACAGATGTATATTTCTGGATGCTATGGTTTTTCCCATTTTTATATTTGTTATGTATTTTAAGTCTCATTATTGTGTAGGTTTCCCCTCCATCTTTTTTGTCTTATAATTTATCTGTTGAAAACAGAGCTTTTGGACTTGTGTGGTTTCCCATAGTCTAGATATTTTTGATTACATACTCACTGCATATTTTACCATATTTCTTTTATGGAAGAGAAAAAAAATATCTCTACCCTTCTAGGATTCTGGAATGAGATTCCCTTGTGATAAAAATACAAACTAACAGGAAGAAAACAAACAGCAGTTTAATGACATATATACCTCCTGCATACATGGGAGAGACCCAGGAAAACCAATGAACTGTCCACAAATGGCCAAACCACCTCCTCAAATAACATCTCCAGTTAAAGACAGAAGATTTGGGGGTGGGGGGAGTGGGGAAGCCCATTATGGAAGCTTTCAGGTAAAGCATGGTAAAGGAAGGTATGGTTGTTATACAGATTTAGGTTGTTGTCTTCTTCACAGATAAATTTCTAGGGATTGAGTCATCCCCTTCCTGATACAGGAAGGGATACACTATTACAAAAGATTCCCCTTATGATTGTAAATGTCACTTAGCCAAGGGAAACTTCTCCGCTTTCAGTGCTGCTTCTTTGTCTACTCTAATAAGCCTAAAATCATCCTTATGCTAATGAGGCATATTTTGGGATGGCGCCCTCTGCTCGCCCTTACTGTGTTTACTGTACTTCACAAACTTGGCAATGGTACTTTTCTGGCAAATCTTTGGATTCCCTGGATTGTAGGTGCATCACCCTAGCCTTTGCTCCCCTCTTCACATGGCACCCGCCCTCTGTCTCTTTTTGTGTCCAAATTTCCTCATTTTATATGGACCTATTGGGTTAAGACCCATCCTAATGAATTCATGTTAACGTGGTCATCTGCAAAGATCTTTTCCAAGGAAGGCCACATTCACAGATACTTGGGGTTTCAATATATTTGGGGAAAATATAATCCAATCCTTAACATTAGATAAGTACTTGACCTTGTGAATCTCAAAGTTTATCGTGATAGTTTCAAAGTTATTTTTCACAGACTAGCCAAGATTTAGGAGGGTGGGCCACACTGTATTTTCCCACTGCTATGCATGTATCAAGAACTCTAAGTAGTAAAGAAACTGATACTCTAGAGAAAAAACCAGTTTGGAGTAATTTGACAAATGTCTGTCATCCTTATTTCTTAATCAGATAACCCATCATAAATAATGATCTTGAAATATTTTAAACAATCAAAATCAAGATAGGTCAGAATTTTAATGGGATGTCTCTAGGTTAAGCTCAATTATACTAAAAATTTCAGCTAGAAATAGCAGCACAAACATTATTTCCATGACTGCAGGTTTTAAATCTGAGTATAAAATGGACATATAAGCACCCTAGAAGTAACTGTAGCTAAATGTTTACTCTTAAGTTTTTTGAAAAATGAATGGCCCAAGAATTTTGATGATTAAAATTCACATGGACATTTACCTCAACAGGAGCCATCTTATTCCAACTGTAAGCATATTTCTTTTTATTTTCAGAAAAACTTGTCATCTTCCCACCCCTATTTTTTTAAAATTTTTATTTTTATTTAAACATATAATGTAACCCCACCCCCCTCTCCTAACACCCCTCCTCCCCACCCCCCTCAGTTTGTTTTATGACATTAAGAGTTTCTTTTGGTTTGTCTCCCTCCTGATCCCATCTTGTTTCATTTATTCTTTTCCTACCCCCTTAACTCCCACCCCCGTTGCATCTCCACTCCCTCATATCAGGGAGATCATATGATAGTTGTCTTTCTCTGATTGACTTATTTCGCTAAGCATAATACCCTCTAGTTCCATCCATGTCATCCCAAATGGCAAGATTTCATTTCTTTTGATGGCTGCATAGTATTCCATTGTATATATATATACTACTCTTCTTTATCCATTCATAAAGATGTCCTATTGATGGACATCTAGGTTCTTTCCATAACTTGGCTACTGTGGACATTGCTGCTATAAACATTCAGGTGCATGTGCCCCTTCAGATCACTACATTTGTATCTTTAGGGTAAATACCCAGTAGTGCAATTGCTGGGTCATAAGGTAGCTCTATTTTCAATTTTTTGAGGAACCTCCATGCTGTTTTCCAGAGTGGTTGCACCAGCTTGCATTCCCACCAACAGTGGAGGAGGGTTCCCCTTTCTCCACATCCTCGCCAGCATCTGCCATTACCTGACTTGTTAACTTTAGCCATTCTGACTGGTGTGAGGTGGTATCTCATTGTGGTTTTGATTTGTATTTCCCTGATGCCCAGTGATGTGGAGCACTTTTTCATGTGTCTGTTGGCCATCTGGATGTCTTCTTTGCAGAAATGTCTGTTCATGTCCTCTGCCCATTTCTTGATTGGATTATTTGTTCTTTGGGTGTTGAGTTTGCTAAGCTCTTTGTAGATTTTGGATACTAGCCCTTTATCTGATATGTCGTTTGCAAATATCTTTTCCCACTCTCTCAGTTGTCTTTTGGTTTTGTTGACTGGTTCCTTTGCTGTGCAAAAGCTTTTGATCTTGATGAAGTCCCAATAGTTCATTTTTCCCTTGCTTCCCTTGCCTTTGGCGTTGTTCCTAGGAAGAAGTTGCTGCGGCTGAGGTCAAAGAGGTTGCTGCCTGTGTTCTCCTCAAGGATTTTGATGGATTCCTTTCTCACGTTGAGGTCCTTCATCCATTTTGAGTCTATTTTCATGTGTGGTGTAAGGAAATGGTCCAATTTCATTTTTCTGCATGTGGCTGTCCAATTTTCCCAACACCATTTGTTGAAGAGGCTGTCTTTTTTCCATTGGATGTTCTTTCCTGCTTTGTCGAAGATTAGTTGACCATAGAGTTGAGGGTCTATTTCTGGGCTCTCTATTCTGTTCCATTGATCTATGTGTCTGTTTTTGTGCCAGTACCATACTGTCTTGATGATGACAGCTTTGTAGTAGAGCTTGAAGTCTGGAATTGTGATGCCACCAACTTTGGTTTTCTTTTTCAATATTCCTTTGGCTATTCGAGGTCTTTTCTGGTTCCATATAAATTTTAGGATTATTTGTTCCATTTCTTTGAAAAAATTGGATGGGATTTTGATAGGCATTGCATTAAATGTGTAGATAGCTTTAGGTAGCATAGACATTTTCACAATATTTATTCTTCCAATCCATGAGCATGGAACATTTTTCCATTTCTTTGTGTCTTCCTCCATTTCTTTCATGAGTACTTTATAGTTTTCTGAGTATAGATTTTTTACCTCTTTGGTTAGGTTTATTCCTAGGTATCTATGGTTTTGGGTGCAAGTTTGAATGGGATTGACTCCTTAATTTCTCTTTCTTCTGTCTTGTTGTTGGTGTAAAGAAATGCAACTGATTTCTGTGCATTGATTTTATATCCTGACACTTTACTGAATTCCTGTACAAGCTCTAGCAGTTTTGGAGTGGAGCCTTTTGGGTTTTCCACATATAGTATCATATCATC
>ML097771.1:0-14880 GCA_003697995.1 Taxidea taxus jeffersonii
AGAAATGCAGAACCAAAGAGAAATCAACTCAGCTCAAGTTCTTCACATCAGGGCACCATCACGTTCTCAAAGCTCTTTGCCTTTCCCCTTTCCCTGAAGGCTAGCCCAGAGCCTCAGAGCTCTTATCAGATACACGTCTCTATTATGCTTTGATATCCTCAGGTGACAGCTGTCCTACTGGGGGAAGGAGATGCTGCAAATTTCCCATTTAAGGAATATATTTACTACATATCTTCTTATAGATAAAAAAATATGTAGTAAATGATATATCTGCTTTATAGATAAGGCACTTTATATATAGTAAAATAGTATTCAATAAATATCTGGGAATAAATTAATAGAGGAGTGAATGACTAATTCTTGTTACTTGACCCAAGACAACATGATCTGTAATAGGACCAATTTTTTGTGTGTCATTTTCCCATAGGTAATTTGTTTCTACAGTATATATGACAGTTAATATAAAATATATTTTATAAATAGATCATCTCTCTTAGGCTAGAAACCTCTTTTGATACATTGACCCTTATGGAACATTTTGTGCTTTTTTTTTCTGGATCAAAAAATTCCCCCTCAGAATGCTACCTCAAACCCTTTCTAACTAACCTCCATGTGTCAGGCAGAAAGACTCCCTCCAGACAATCCCACATGGCCTGAATCAAACCATACCATCTCTAAACAAGTTCCCCTTTCTCTCTAACTGCTTCTGGGGTCCCCACGTCTCTCCTGTCCTCCATTCTTAATAAACACCACCTTCTGTCATGTCTTCCACTTGCACGCCTCCTGGTCGGAGCAGGCTCCAACTTTACTTCCTAACTAGCCTCATTTTTGCATCAAGCCTCACTGTTCCTCATTGGAACAGGGGTCTATACAATGTCTAATATATAGAAATCAGAGAAAAGACTATTCATGGTTGGCAGGCTTCTCTCCAAGTCCTCTTGTGTGGGGTGGGGGTTAACAGACTTGGGAGTCAGAAAAGGCTTGCTTGAATCCCACCTCCAGCTCTTAATAGTTCTGACTTGGGTGAGTAATTTCAATGATCCAAAAGATGAGGATTTTTTAAAAAGTAATGAATTAATGAGATGAGACCTGTAGAAATACATAGCACAGTATTTGACAACTAGAGGGTGTTTAGTACATAGAAGCAGTTGATGATGGTTGTGATGAAGATAGAGGAGAACGTTGATTTCAGTCACTGGTAGCCATCGTGAGAGGCTGAGGGCATGGTCTTTACGATGTGACATTAGGAGTGGCTCCATCTTAGTAGAGAAAGGGAATGTACTGAAAGTCATCTCCAAAAAAGGCTCAAGGTGATGCAAGTGTGAATGGTTGCTCTGGGCACACAGTGAACTCAGAGTGAAGAGGGTATCTTTTTTTTTTTTAAGATTTTATTTATTTATTTATTTGACAGAGAGAGAGATCACAAGTAGGCAGAAGGCAGGCAGAGAGAGAGGGGGAAGCAGACTCCCCACTGAGCAGAGAGCCCGATTCGGGGCTCGATTCCAGGACCCTGAGATCATGATGTGAGCCGAAGGCAGAGGCTTAACCCACTGAGCCACCCAGGTGCCTCGTGAAGAGGATATCTTATCACAAGAGCATCTATTAACAAATTTGTCTTAGATTAATTAAGGCACATGCTTATGGACATTACATTTGGAGCCAGCTTGCATTGCAGAAGTCTGTTCCGGTTTTGTAGGCCAGCTTACTGTGCGCCACAGATCTTAATCTCTTTCCCAAAGAACAGACATACCAGGAGCCAGCAAATAGCTTTTAATTAATGAATTTGTCATCTACAGTTCACTGGTAATGAGGGAAATCCTGTACTGAACATTCTTTTAAGTATAGATTCAGGATCTGGATATGCAACTAGTGAGGTAAGCAATTCAGCCCTTTTCCTATGATTGTGAGCCAAATAAATGGCTGAGTTACTAATGGGTATGTGGATTTGTTTTAAGTGTGGTGGGTGGAGGTGGGGAGCAGAAGAGGGTGAGTCTTTTCTTGGCATAGGTCAAAATGAATGAAAATGCTCTGAGTGTTTTTATAGTCTGTTCTGTGACGATTTCCAGGTGGCATTCTGCCATTACTCAGGGCACACCCATATGGACTCAATCCCTTTCTGTAGGGATATCACGCTTTCTAGTTGGCAGGGTAGGGACCAAAGGAAAAAGATAGTTTTCTCCCCACTCACACACCCCTGGCTCCTGCCAGATGCAGGGTGTGGGAATGATGTACCAATGTAATGAGAATAATAATAACCTTGGTGGGCCCTGCTAAAAAAACAGAAAACTACTAAGAAGTTTCTTCTATCTCTGTTTCCTAGCTGTTCTTCCAAAGTTTCTAGACTTCTTTTTCCTGAATATTAGAGCTCCTTTTCACACAACCCTAACCTTCAGGCTGTTTCCCCAAAGTGAAATGATAGCAGCTTAAATTGGAGAGCAGTCTTACAGATTATCCATTCCAACATCCTGCCTATCACAGGCATTCCATGGAAGTAGTCTAAATAGTAAATAGGTGGTCGTCCAGCCTGTGCTCAGATACATCTAGAGACTGGGAGCCCACTTCCTGGGAAAGCCAAACCATTGCTGGGCATCTGCTGTCACTGGGAGACAGCATGGTGGTTGGGGGTGGGGCTGGAGGGGAGAGTATTGAACCTGGAGGCATGAGAGTTGAGTCTGGCCCTTGTTCTTCCACTGACCAGCTAAAGGGTCTTGGGAGTAAGTCACTGTGCCCCAAAATGAGTCACTTGTGTCAACTATGAGGCTGTTGGATGGATCTCGGTCACTTCTAGCCATAACACTGCAACTGAAATTGTTTTTTCCTATGTCCAGTCAAAACTGGCCTCCCTGTAGCTTCCAGCCATTGGTATTAGTTCTGGCTTGAGAAGTCTAGGGGATGTTTTATCTCTCATTGACATGGCAGCTCATCAAGTGTTTGAAGATGGCGGCAGTGACCCTCCTTAGTTATCTCTTCTTCAGTATAAACATCTCAAGGAATCATAAATCTTTCTTTTATGACTTGGCTTTCAGACACCCCTCTCGTTCTGACAGCCCTCTTCCGGATGAACTCAATTTTAGCTCTTTAAATTTGGTCCCCAGAACTGGATGTAACGTTTCAGAACTGTTCTAATAAACACAGGAAGTATTAAGACTATAACAACCAGCTCATCTGTGTCCTTAATCTAGGCCCTGTGCTGCTTTTAGTTAAGTTTGCATTTAACACAGGTGTTTGAGCCACCAGAGCCATTCCCGAGCACAGACTGTGTGTGTGGTCAGCTAAAGAAAGCCACCAGGTTCTTTCCACAGGAACTACTCTTTGGCCAGTTCTTTTCTCCTCTTCTGCACGTGAACAGTGAATGATTCTCCCACTTTTATTACACAAGTAATATGTACTCCTAGCAGTATTAAAAAAAATTGAGAAATAATCTCTGAAATTGTGATACTCAGATAACATTAACTTCTCTTATGTTGATATATATAAACTACTTTTTACAAAAATACAGCACTTACGGTTTTCCTTACATCCTGATGTTTCTATCACTCCTTGTGTCTGGTTTTGTCATATCATTCTGCTTCTGAATATTCCTGTATCCTAATGAAGAAGTGACCTCAATCTGAAGCTGGTTTTTACCCTACTGCTGCATATTTCTAGCCTTGTCTCCAGCCATTGACCAGCTGTTACCCATCCCCACCATGGTTCAGACTTTCAGGCACACTGAAATCTCCTAGAATTTTTCCCATCCTCTTCCTCCGTGTGCATCCCCCACCCCCCAGTCCCCATTTGTCCTTTTGGAAAATACCTATTCATCATTTAAGACACAGCTCAAATATTACCTCTTCCATGAATTTTACCTGACTTCTTCTCCCATCTCCATTCCATGAGAACTCCCTGTTCTCTTATCTGTATCTCTGTTGATCTTTGACACAACTCTTTCATAATACGTGAGGGTGTATAGTTGGAGATCCCTGACTAAGATCATGTCCTACACTGGGAGCATGTATAAACTGTCCACACCTTAGTGTCTAGAAACTCTGTCAGAAGAGGAAGGGCTAAGACAACTCCTCAGCTTGTGATTGCTGCTCTTTTGATGTTCACATTAATGACCCTATTCCCTGGGACACTTTGCTCTCAGATGTGGCAGGTTTGATATTGGAATAGAGATCAAGGTTAAAATTAGAGGAAAGAAGGAAAGATATGTTCTATGTAATAGACTCGAGACAAAGGGTTTCAAAAAATTCCTTCTTACAAATGTTTATACTTTTGTATGTTCATGATTCACATGCATACAGTCTGTTTATTAAAATTGTTTTCATTAGAAATGTGTAACATAGACTCAATTTATTTTTGGAGAGCACAGACTAAATTAATATAAAAATAAGTTTAGCCAAGGCGGCTAATTTGAATGGTATGTGTTTTGAGTGTGCATTGGTGACTTCTCCAGTGAGGAACATCTATTTTAACATCTATTTTAATGCAGTCAGTTATTAAAAACAAGCTATTCTCCTTGCTTATATAAATCAGATTTTCAAGCACACTTAATCTTAGAAGAGTGTGTATGTGCACACGTCTGCCCACAAGCAGGAATCCAAAGATATTTGTTAAAACTGTCCTCATAGTAACATTAAAAAATTGGCTTTGTCTGTGTAAGTTCCCATCTTTAGGGAGAGGAAAAATGATTGGGAATCACAGGCATGAATCCCTCAAAGGGCAAAACTTGTAAGGTGAAGATGAAGTGTGGAGTCTGGGAACTCTCCCTCCGTCTGTGAGAGGCAGACTGGTCTCAAAGCTGCTGCCTAGGATTTAACTGTAGGCCGGCGTTGGCCTTTTGAACTCCCCCTGCCTGCTGCAATTCTGGTGTCTACTCTATCATGGGTCCCAAGACAGTTTCTGCTCCAGACTGTCTGTGGAGCCTGGGGAACTCTGAGAGGAAACCTTTCAAGTCTGCTTTTCTTGAGAATGCGAGATCTGCGAAACTTGGCCAGACATCGCATTGGGTCTCCCTCTGTGGTGACTCAGACATCTCAAGGAGAGCAGGAAAATCTAGAGGAACACTAATAGCGTTAAGAGGGCCAGAGGGCAAAAGGGATGAAATTTGTGTTTCCATTGAGTGGGTGATATTTTTCATCTCAAAGCCTGATGTAAAATCTTGTTGGTTTTTGGTTATCTACAGACTGAGAACATAAACACCGCTATTAAAATATTTCATCTCTCCCAAATGTGGCCCTGCGCAAACTTCCTTCTATGTGCAAAGCTTTCAGCAACATCCATACAAAGCCCAGGCAGGCATCCAAAATCTACTCTTGCTTTATTTGAAGTTAAACGGCCCTATCTCTGTGGGAGAGGGTGGGGGTCAGGGAGGAGGGGTCCTAGAAGAAGGTCAAGGATGAGTCCAGGGAGAGAAAGACATTAATACATTGCCAAACCAATCACAGTGTTTCCTTTCTATCACTAAGAGCATAGAATCCTGGACGGGTTGTTTAAAGTTAGGCCCTTTCTGGCAATATTCAGACTTGGGTTACCCACAAGCTTAGTTCAAGGATTTGGTATGATTTCAAACGTTTGATTGCCAGTTAGAACAGGAAAGTCTATAACCCTTCAGGTGGGGCTATGCCCTGTGCTTCCTGTGAGCACTCCTCAGCGCTCCTGGCTGAGCTCTTGTGGGTTTGAGATCAGTAATCACTGAGCCGCACACCCCGGCAGCTTTCCCACGTGGCCTACCAACTTGACAGGACCTTACAGAAATGGGCCAGGACCGATGCACTGTGTGGATCCCCAAAGCTAATCCACTTAAGACCGAAGTTTCAGCTTGGCCTGTGAGAAAGGATCTCCGGTTTTCATGGAGCATTAAGGCTTCTCTGCACTTTTATGCCTTCTCGGTCCATTGAAACAGATCTTTCTACTGTTCCCTAAATCGGGTGGTTCTCCATGACTTTAGACAAACATCTCCAAAGGGCTACAAAAGCTCCATTTTTTATAAACTCAGATCTAGCCAGGGCATCAGCAACCAATTAACAAGCACCTAAGAATCAAAACTTAGTCTCTGAAGCCAATAGTGCAGATCTATATTCCTCCAAAGGTCTCAGAATTCTTAGCTCAAAAATACATGTTTTATTTCAGGCACATTATTTGCATATCCCTTTGACATACATTTTCATGAGTCTCTAGACAAAAGTCTGTAAAATACAATAAATAAAAACACATCTGTGTACCCCCCTCCCACAGAGGTAGTTAAGCCTAACATTCAAAGCATGACACATTCTATATTATGACATATTTTAGAGGCAGAATGAGAACGTGAAGACACATAGAGTTTCTTGCCTGAACTTCAAAAACTTACATTTGCCCAGCGTCTGGAAGAGACATTCAGGAGCTAGGCTCAACTATTTGCCTTTGTGTGGTCCTGCTTACCTGATTGTTGCTCAACAGTGTCTGTTCCCAGGGCAGGTAAATGGCATGCACCCATATGTTCACATCCAACATTTACTGCCCCGTTCTCCAAAGATCACCAGGCCCAGCACTGGCCTCCTGTGAGTCAATATGGTGCAGTCCAGTTCTTTGCAATGAGATTGTTCCTAACTCTGGATGCACTTGTTCCCAGCTGTCTCCTGCCCCGCCCCCCCAACCAAAGACCCCCAGCTGGGATTCTTTACCATCTGGTGCCAGAAGGCTACCCTCTTTCCTTCTGCTGATTTCCTTTATTATAGGTTCAGTGACCTCTACCCAGAAGCACATCCCTGGACACTTTGAAGTTTCATCTGTCATCCAATCTCTGGCATCCACTCGGCATCCCCGGGAGGCTAGGGAAGGTGGCAGCATGTCATTGTCACTTGCTGATCAAGAGCAACCCTCTGAAAAGTGGTGTTTAGGATTTGTTGGAGGGTGGGTAGAGTGGAGGCAGTATATATTTTTATAAATAGAAATCTATTTCCCATTTGTAAACCGTTCTGCTGAGAGCAGAAATATTGGCACAGGCACTCTGTCAGTTTGTGGTTGACTGACATATAGAATCTCTTCTTGAACTGTATTACAAATCATAGTGTGTGCCTAGCGTTCAGCCCTCATGGAATCCCTAGGACTTGGGCCTATTTTTTTTTAAAGATTTTATTTATTATTTACTTGACAGAGACAGAGATCACAAGTAGGCAGAGAGGCAGGCAGAGAGAGAGGAGGAAGCAGGCTCCCTGCTGAGCGGGGCTCGATCCCAGGACCCTGAGATCATGACCCGAGTCGAAGGCAGAGGCTTTAACCCACTGAGCCACCCAGGCACCCCTCTGGCCTATTTTTAATACCCATTTTACAGATAATGAAATAGAGATGCCCGATTACCAAGTTAGCAGGTGACAGGGCTGGGATTTGAATGCGGGCTATGGTGCTTCCGAGTCTAGGCTCCTAATGCCATGTAGCGCTGCCAGGTTAGCACCAAAGTCATCCCCTACAAATGACACCACTTCTTCCCTCTTTCCATTTTCTTCTCATTTCTGCTTTTATTTTCATCTTTATTGTACACCTCCTCTCACGGGTCTTTTTCAAGTCTCTCATTTTGCCAAATGGACCTGATAATTATGAAACATCCTCAAAACACGAACAGTAGTAGACTGATGATGCCCAAGACCAAAAGGACCACACGCGAAGAGTTTGGGGACTGGGGTTTGATCTTCTCTCTAGAAGCTTTTAAGTTGCAAGTATATAAATAGAGAGCTCCTGTATTCTGAGAGTGATACATGCACACGGTTCAGATTGTATTCTCAGCAGCCTGTCTGTACCCTCATTGTATAAATAGGCTTGACACCCCAGTGGTGGCAGGCTGCTTAAAAGCAGGAAATGTGCCTGCCATTCATCTTTGTCTTTCCAGGGCTTAGCACGAGAAGGTGTTCACTAAACATGCTGAATGAATGAATAAAAGAACTAACAAAAGACCGATAGGTGTCATACCCCAACAAAAAGAGAAGAGAAAAATAAAGCGGCGGGGGTGGGGGGGCGGAGGGGGGAGACTCACTTAGTTGGAGACTCTCACTAGCTGCACGTGGGATGGGCTTGCATTATTCCTTAGCGGTGGTTGTTTCAAAATGAGGCATCCTGTCTCTGAGGGCTCCATGCTGGTTTGGCTAACATTCTCCTAAGAATTTTAGAGTATGAATATTATTTGGAAATATGACCATAACAAATGAAATTAGTATATTTAATTTCCAAAATCCAAGTACTGGAAATTATCGCCTTGAGATGAAGAGCCGTTTATGAAGCATAAACATACTTTAAATGGGCTTCCTGGCAGGAGCTTCTCGTAAGTTTTTATCATGGCAAGCCCTAGAAATCGCCAGAATGCAGGCTATTTTTAAAATCAAGTTCCTTTAGTTAACTACTAAGATTTGATATGTATAAGTTTAAAAATTCAGTTGTAACAATAGGTAACCTGCTTACTGAATGTCAAACATGATTTCTAAGTGCTGTGTAGGCATTATCTCCTTTAAATTTCACCACATTTCACATCCTTGTCACTACTTTCCAATGAGGAAAGGAAAGCAGACAGCAGGCAGGTTACCAGTCTCAACAGCAGAATGAAAAAAGGAATCCAAGCAGCCTAACTCCAGAGCCTGCACTATGGACCATGGTCCTCTACTACCCCATGATGAGTTTCATCTAGAACATGCCAACACCTGCTGATCTCTTGGCCCTTGCCTTTCTTTCTTACCAACGCCTGTTCCTTAGCTTCCACACCATGTGCTGGACCCCACCCTGCCCCCCTGCCCACCTCCCTGCCTGTTCTCCCACTCAGGTCTGAAAGGTCACAGGTACACTCCCAACTCCAGAAAGCATTTAGCTGGCTTCCCCTCTAACATTTAGGAAATGTTCGTTAAATGCTCCAGCCATTTAACAAGTCTATTTAACTTCATTTTCAATTTAACCACGTATCATTTCAATTTCCTTTTCCTCAGTATTGTATAGCCCTGGGAATAAAAGTTGGAAATGTGCCTATCATCAACTGAGTCATGTTTTATGTGTCTCTTCCTCTCAAGTCACTATTTCCTTAACTTTTTTTTTTTAGGATTAAAAAATTTTTATTGTAAAATATAACAGGTATAGAATATATGGCACAGAAAACAAATATGTGGCTTAGTAATTATTTAGAAAAATAGCTTATTAAATAACTTATATATGTAATTAATTCTTTTGTAATGTCTATAAAGCAAGCACCCTGATATCACCACCCAGGTCAAGAAATAGAACTTTGCCACTTGCTCAGGAACCCCCTTCCATGTGATCTACCCAATTCACTACCACTCCACAAAGTTACTGCTCTAGTCTAACTTATGGTATTCACATTCCAGTTGATTTTTTTCATTCCATATAATTTTTAACATTTTGTAGGCTTACCTGACAGTAAATAACACATAATTAATGGGCAAAATTTGATAAATTTTGACATATGTCTAGATATCCATACAACAAAGATAATGAATATGTCCATCAGTCTCAAAATTTTCTTGTTACCCCCTTGTAACTACCCTCCCTGCTCCTCACTCCTTTGAGGTAGCCACTGATCTTCCTGTCACTGTGCATTTATTTGCATTTACTAGGGATTTATGTAAATGGAATCACACAGTATGTGCTCTTTTTTTTTTTTTTTACCTGTCTTCTTTCACTCAGCATTAGTAAAAAATATCCATGTTGCATTGCATGAATAATAGTTTATTTCTTTTTATTGATGAATAGGATTCCATTATATATATATGTATATATATATATATGCACACATATACACATATATATGACACATATCTATAGATATGTGCACTATATATGGCATATCTATACATGTGATATATATCACAATTTGTTTATGCTATCAGTCAATATTTAAATTGTTTCTAGTTTTTTATCATTACAATGCTGCTTGTGTTCAAGTCTTTGGATGGATTTATAATTTATACTTTTCTCTTAAATAAAACACTAGGAATAGGACTAGATTATATGACAGATGAATGTTTAGCTTTTAAAGAAACTACCAAATTACCTTCCAAGGTGGTGTATCATTTTACTTTCCCACCATCAGTGTAAAAGTGTTCCAGTACTTCTGCATCCTAGCCAGTATCTGGTATCACCAGTTTTTCTTAATTTTAATCATTTTAATAGGTGTGTGGTGATATTTATTATTATTTTAATTGGCATTTCCCTAATTACTAATGAGTAGAGCATCTTTTCATGAGCTTACTTGCCATCGGTATATCTTCCTTAATTAACTCTCTATTAAAATACTTGGCCCATTTTTTAAATTAGTTTTTTTTCTTATTATTTTCTTATTATTGAGTTTATTATATTATTTATATATTCTGGTTAAAGACCTTTATCAGATATATGATTTGCAAACATTTTCTCCTTATCTATGGATTGTCTTTTAATTCTCTCAACAGTGACAGCTGAAGTTTTCAATTTTCATGAAGTCAAATCTATTGGCTTCTTTAATGGATCATACTTTTGATGTTATATGTAAGGAATCCTTTTTTTTTTTTTTTAAGATTTTATTTATTTACTTGACAGAGAGAGAGAGATCACAAGTAGGCAGAGAGGCAGGCAGAGAGAGGGGGAAGCAGGCTCCTTGCTGAGCAGAGAGCCTGATGCGGGGCTCGATCCCAGGACCCTGAGATCATGATGTGAGCCAAAGGCAGAGGCTTAACCCACTGAGCCACCCAGGTGCCCCATATGTAAGGAATTCTTGCCTAATTCAAGCTCACAAAGATTTCTCCTATTTTCTTCTAGGTATACACATTATACTTTTATAATATGGGTTCAGATCTATGATCTACTTTGGTTTTTTTTAAGAGTTTATTTTATTTTTTTTTTTAATTAAGTAAGCTCTATGCCTAACCATGGTGCTCAAACCCAGGACCCTCAAATCAAGAGTTGTGCTCTGGGGCACCTGGATGACTCAGTCTGTTAAGGGTCGGTTTAGGTCATGATCTTGGGGTCTTGGGGTTGAGCCCCTTGTCAGACTCTGTGCTCAGTAGGGGATCTGCTTCTACTTCTCCCTTCCCTCTACTTGTGCAAGGGTGTGCGCTCTCTTTCAAAAAAAACAAAAAAAAAGAAAGAAAAAAGTCACATGATCTATCAGCTGAGAAAGCCAGGTGCTCCCTATGATCTATTTTGAATTAATTTTTTTTAAGATTTTATTTATTTATTTGACAGAGATCACAAGTAGGCAGAGAGGCAGGCAGAGAGAGAGAGAGAGGAGGAAGCAGGTTCGCTGCTGAGCAGAGAGCCCAATGCGGGACTCGATCCCAGGACCCTGTAATCATGACCTGAGCCAAAGGCAGAGGCTTTAACCCACTGAGCCACCCAGGCACTCTTGAATTAATTTTTATTAATTGGTGTAAGGTATACATTGAGTTTCTTTCTCTTTTTTGGAGGGGGGGGGAGACTTATGGCTCTCCAGGTGTTTCAGCACCATTTGTTAAAAAGATTGTCCTTTTTCCACTAACTTGTCTAAGTAATTTTGTCAAAAATTGGTTGCCTATATATGAATAGATCTCTTTCTGAACTCTTTATTCTCTTCTGTTAGTCTATTTGCCTGCCTTAATGCCTGTACTACACTGTTTTGACTACTGTAGCTTTATAGTACATCTGAAACCACATCATTGTGGTCCTTTACTTTTGTTTCACCATTGTTTGGCTATTGGATAGCCGATCTTTACATTTCTATCTGAATTTTAGATTCAGCTTGTCATTTCTATCAAAAATCCTGCTGGGATTTGAATTGAGATTGTGTTTAGTCAATAGATTAATTTCAGAGAATCAACTTCTTTAAGAAACATTGAGTCTTCTGACTGATGAAGAAAGTATATCTGTCTATTTACTAGGTCTTTAATTTCTCTGAACTGGGTTTATAGTTTTCAGTATATAGATCTTGTGCATCTTTTGTTAGATTTATTCTTAAGCATTTTATATTTTTATTACAAATTGCTTTTAAATTTCAATTTATGATTGTTCATTTTGATCTACAGAAATAAAATTCACTTTGTATATTGATCCAATAAGCTGCAACCTCGATAAACTTATTCTAGCAGCTTTGTTGTAAATTTCATAAGATTTATTACATGCACTCTCATGGTTTTTTTTTTAATCTTTTTTTTTTTTTTTTTGACAGACAGAGATCACAAGTAGGCAGAGAGGCAGGCAGAGAGAGAGAGAGGAGGAAGCAGGCTCCCTGCCGAGCAGAGAGCCCGATGTGGGGCTCGATCCCAGGACCCTGGGATCATGACCCAAGCCGAAGGCAGAGGCTTTAACTCACTGAGCCACCCAGGCACCCCCACTCTCATGTTTTTAAATAGACAGTTTTATTTCTCCTTACAAACTAGATGCCTACTATTTTTTTTTCCTTGCCACATTCCAGTGGTAGAACTTTTAATAAAATGTTGAATAGAAGTGGTGAGAATGGACATTTTTGCCTTGTTCTTGATGTTAAGGAGAAGGCATTCAGTCTTTCACTGTTGAGTATGAAGTTAGCTGTGGTTTTTCATAGATATCCTTTATCAGGTTGAAGAAGTTCTCTCCTTTCCTAGTTTACTGAGAATTTTTATCAGGGTGTTGGATTTTGTAAATTACTATATTTGCCTCTCCTGAGATGATCATATGGTTTTCTAAAATACAGTACATTGCTTGATTTTCATATGTTGAGCCACCCCACTTCATCATGATATATAATCCTTTATATGTATGATTAGATTGGATTTGCTAAAAATTTTGCTCAGTTTCTTTATGTTTTAAATATTCCCATATACTGGTAATTTGGGGCCTCTACCTGGCTTACTAGATTTAGTCTCTGTGCACTAAATACCACCTAAGCCAGCCTCCTTTTCATGATTTCTAATGTACTGTAAATCCTCTATATGGTTTTATTAGTCGATCTGTCAAAGTAGAACCTTTTCATATTAACCGTCTCCCCGACCCACCAAGTTGTCACTTAAGAGCTGCAGTCCCCGAGTGAAGCTCTTACTCCAACTTTCCTATTCCATATGTACCTTTAAGGACTATTAGAAACTAGATAAATACTTACTATCTCTTGGTAAGGTTTATATTACTCATAGTAAACCTGTTTTAGTACTCTGGGATTTTTCCTTTCACACAAAATTATACAGCATCCTCTCCTACCCTACCTCACCTTTTCTTTTCTGTAGCCAGATCTTAAGCAAGGATGGGCCATGGATAAACCCAAGGGTTAGTTGTAAGAATCATCCCCAGGCTAATGTCAGAGATGATATGTATTATGTGCTGTATACACAAATGTATATATTGTTTTAAAAAGAGCCATAGACAACAGTGTGTATATGAAAACACTCAAAATGAACTATTTTAAGATGCCAACATAGAGGCACCTGGGAGGCTCAGTCCATTCAGTGTCTGCCTTTGGCTCAGGTTGTGATCTCAGTGTCCTGGGATTGAGCCCCGCGTTGGGCTCTCTACTTAGTGGGGAGTGCGCTTGTTCATCTCCCTCTGCGTGTTCTCTCTTTCTCTCAAATAAATATATAAAATCTTTTTTTTTAAGATATTTATTTATTTATTTGACAGAGTGAAATCACAAGTAGGCAGAGAGGCAGGCAGAGAGAGAGAGAGGAGGCAGCAGGCTCCCTGCCAAGCAGAGAGCCTGATGTGGGATTCGATCCCAGGACCCTGAGATCATGACCTGAACCGAAGGCAGAGGCTTAACCTACTGAGCCACCCAGGCGCCCATAAAATCTTTTTTTAAAAATGCTTAAAGATGCCAACATAATTATATTTACTCAAAAAAAGAGCCACACGTATTTATTGGCTTGTTTCTAGCTTTTGTGCTGAGAAAATTGTTGGATGTCATTTCTGAGTGGTAAGTTTGTCCTTAGGGCCTTTAATAACTCCAGTGTGGAATAAAAATTAGGGAAATTACTGGACTCTGGCTATATATGCGTCAGGTTTATGATTGTTGAACAGTGTGGTATTTGAGGAGACTTAGGAGGGTTTGGAACTATCTTTCTTGCCTTTGTTTCATCGAGTCTCCAGTCAACACTGAGTGGACCCCAGCTGAGCATAGTGGGAGGGTTGGAAGGGCATGCACTGCGGGGAGAGCCCTGCTGTGCACTGGGCAGATATGCTGCAGGTGCTGATCATGGCTGGTGCGGCAGGCAGGATAACCACAGCATGGTGCAGGGCCAAAGGCAGAGGCCAGGTGGCCCATCACAGTGCACTGTGGTGACATGATGACAGGAAGTCTGGAAGCAGATGCTGCTTCGAGGTTTGAGGGAGTTGAGCAGGCTGTCAACATTGAAGAAACCTGTCAGCAGGCAGTAGAGACCCAGCCACTGGGTTGCTAGTTAGAGTCAGAACTCCCAAGGACTATAAGAATCACACAGTCAAAGAGGAACTAAGCAAGTTCCTAGGAGAGAGATTCAAAAATGAGGCACACAGGCAGAGTTCAGTCCTATAGGCAGAGTTCCCGGAAGCCAAGAATGAGGCTAGACTAAAAGAAATTCAAGTAAAAACTTAGTCATTTCATTACTAGATTGAAAATATATTATTTTAATTCATCAACTGACTGCTTTGCATTATTGTTTATGAATAGTGGGAAGGCCCACTCTTGCTGTCATTGCTTTGATTAAAAAAATTTTTAAACTTTTTTTTTTTTTAAGATTTTATTTATTTATTAGTTAGAGAGAGAGAGTGAGCGAGCACAGGCAGACAGAGAGGCAGGCAGAGGCAGAGGGAGAAGCAGGCTCCCTGCCGAGCAAGGAGCCCGATGTGGGACTCGATCCCAGGACGCTGGGATCATGACCTGAGCCGAAGGCAGCTGCTTAACCAACTGAGCCACCCAGGCGTCCCAAAAAAATTTTTAAATAAGCAAAATAAATAAAAATAAAAACA
>RCUC01108749.1:0-24276 GCA_003697995.1 Taxidea taxus jeffersonii
TTGCCGATTTCTGCAACTAAAAGTAATGTCTCCTTGGTCTGAATTACTCTAAGACTCTGTACTTCTCTTTCAATAATAACTTCATTCTACTAGTTTTCTTTTATTCTTCAAGTGATATAGTTTTATCTGCGCTCCAAAATTCCAGCGTTTTTTAAAAGGCATCGTACATCTTTCATCTTTACTTCTTTGTTTCCCCTACCAATGCAGGATAATTGCCCCCAAATGTGTGCCACCTAACCTGTTGCTGAAGAAGGAAATAGATTCTGTTTTCTCAAAAACACCTTAAAATCTATCAAACACTGACAAAACAAAGAAAGAGTTGGGAACATTGAAAGCAATTACATTTCCTGCTCCTATAGCTGGCAGGGCCCCAGGACCTTTTACACCAAGAATTTCAAACAGCTGACTTATTAGTAATCTACCTCAAAGGGGGTGGTCCCTTTTCTTCACTAAATTCTGTGTGCCATAATGAAATTAAAAGAAACCTTCCCCAGTGTCCTAAAGGGGATCTATCTCCATCTATGAATGAAATCATCATAGGGAATTAGAAGCACTTAATGCTATTTGCAAAATAGCCTTCCATACTAAACCTTACTATTGCTGTCATTTACAAATGCAACACTGTAGAGATTTTCAAAGGTGCATTTGATATGAGTTCCTTAAATTATTGAAATAATCGACTTTGCTTCAATAATAAATTCTTGAAATAATATTTGACTTTATAGGCTCAAACTTTATAGATGTTACTAATATTTCTATAGATATTTTTCAAATTGCTAAAACACAGTGCCAATTATTTAAAACCTTCTCATCCTATAGATGAAGAAACTGAGTTTCAGTGAGCATAAACTGCTTGACCCAACCCACACAGCCAGGAAAGTTGAAAAATCAAGACCTACACCTGTATGTCCAATTCTCTATTCAACACAGCCACTATTTGGGGTGATAAAATATAGCCAGCAAGAAAATAAGTTTATATGGAAGATTCCTTTATAATTTTCTGAGAGAAACCTGGTTAACTGAAAGCACCACCTTGGTATTTCTTTCGAGTATCTCTCCTATTTGGTGTTCCAAACAAAGGACAATTTTTTTTTAATATTTTATTTATTTATTTGACAGAGAGAGATCACAAGTAGGCAGAGAAGCAGAGAAGCAGAGAGAGGGGGAAGCAGGCTCCCTGCTGAGCAGAGAGCCCGATTCGGGGCTCGATCTCAGGACCCTGGGATCATGACCCGAGCCAAAGGCAGAGAGGCTCTAACCCACTGAGCCACCCAGGCGCCCCCAAACAAAAGACAATTACCAGCATCCCTGTTATATACTACTATCTATGGAGTTGCTGATACTCTCCTGATGTTCATTACTTTTACCTATTTTTTTAAAAAAGATTTTATTTATTTATTTGAGAGAGAGAAGGTGAGAGAGAGCATGAGAGGGGAGAAGGTCAGAGGCAGAAACAGATTCCCCGTGGAGCTGGGAGCTCAACGTGGGACTCGATCCCGGGACTCCAGGATCATGATCTGAGCCCAAGGCAGTAGCTTAACCAACTGAGCCACCCAGGCACCCAGTTTTATCTAATTTTTAAATAGAGGTGACTCAGAGTGAAATGGATATAATCTGCAAAAATTACTGGTCCAACATGAGAGCAAGTCACTTTCCAAAGCACATGGGAGTTTCTATAATTCTTTCCTGTTTTCTAGAGCTAAATTTCCTCTTTGAGAGGAAACATATCTAAATGATCCATTTATAAACAAAAGCCTATAAATGTCCACACATTATTTCCCCTTGGATTAGATGATACAACATTATAATGCAGATGATTTCTAATATGCTTGTAAAGATAATATAACAAAACATATATAATTAAACCTTTTAAGAATAATAAACCAGTATATATTTCTTATCAGCCAATTGCACAGATTTGTATATGGCTATTATTCTTAAATTCAGTGTCATAATAACACCATTTTTTTTCTTAATTATAGGACACCATCTGCTGTAAGATAAAATACGGATTCAATAACAGATTGGAAAGGAATTACTGCAAGTACACATAAGTGGTTTATAACAGAAAATATTCAACTGGTTATTACTTAAAATTTCATGAAAATGTGATAAAATACTTCCTGAATAGCATGAAAATCTATTTATACCAAGATTAAGTAAGTTTCTAAATGGATGAGAAAAATTAAACAGAAGCTTTAAGTAAACTAAAGCCTAAAAAAGGAGGAGGGAGAGAGAAAGAAGAGCACGAAGAGGAGGAGGAGGAGGAAGGACGATAAAATAAGCATTTCTCTTCCATAACCATCCAGTTCAGCTTACCAGTTCCTTTGAGCACTTCCTAGGACCTGAAGCAGGTGTTTATCACACTTTCAAAATGAGATCTCATACAAAGGGTGAAGGGCATGGCAGTGATTCAGGCATTAAGGGAATCCTACCTGAACACTAGAAGAATCCTGTACCTTTCCTTATCAAATGTCAACAATGTCTACCTGTCTCACATACACAGACTACACACATGGATCATTAAAATTATCAGAGTCTGTGTTTGTGAGCAAGGAGAGAACCCCACATGTTGAAAAGATGACCTACTTTTAATGAGATAAGTGTCATTAAAGATATTCTCTCAATGTCATGGGAACCCCCGTAGGGGCCAAACCAGGAGGCATCAGAGAGAATCCACTGAGAAGATGGCATCTGATATAAGCCCTGAAGGATTCAGCAAACATTTCTCGGAGGAAGACCTTCTAGGCAAAAGGAGAGGCACAAAATCAGAAAAGTTCATGGTTTCTTTGGAGATCCACTATGGTCTGCTCACATTAGCAATGAAATAACTAATTTTCTCTAAAATGATTAATAATTCATGTTTTTTAACTCATCCACATTGCTATTTTCACTCTGAATCATTATTAAAAATGAATATTATAAATAAATAAGCTTTTTCTAAGTGTTTTACCTATAGTTGCTCAGTTAATCCTCACAAAAACCCTAAGAAGTAAGCATGATTGTCAGTTTCCCCATTTTATGGATGAAGAAACTAAGGCACAAAGAGGTTGACTAACTTGCCCAAGGCAACACAGTTCAACCTCAGGAGGCCCCTAGAGCATGCTCTGCCCCAAGTACTGAAGCTTCAACCCTAATTATCCAGCATCAGGGCTGCTCTCACTGTACATGCATATCCTCACAACTGCCCAACCTTAGTACATTCTGGACAAAAAGGGGGAACCCAGACCTCAAATACATCTCCTGCCTCCAGTTAGATTTTTCCACTCCTCTCCAGCTCCATCTTCCTGCGGTTCCTTTCAGACCTCAAAACTGCCACTTTTCTCTACACTAATCCCTAATGCCCTTCTCATTCTCATGGTAATGTCACCAACAGGGCTGCAGGATTAAAAGGAAAAAAGGTAGTCAGTCTAAGGCAGAAAGGTTAATCCCCAGAGCTGTCTTGTGCCCATCTCACCAAGCCTCTATCAGAGAAGGCAGACTTCTATGAAATACAGAAACAGACATGCACAAAAGATGGAAAAAATAGTTCAAAAAAAAAGTATTGTTTTAGATACAATTTCTCATTCACTCCACCTCAGCACACGACAGCAGAAATTGAACATTTCCCAAATATATTGTCTTAAAGTGTTAATGGTTCTCCTTGCCCTTTAGAAACAATGCTTTTTCAAATTGAATTTTAAAATAAGAAAGACCTATATGTCTACCCATCAAGCAGAGGAGGCCTTTATTAGAACAAGAACAGAAGCTGAAAGGGCAACAGCACACGCTCCCAGATTAATTTACCAAAGTATAAGAGTTAAAGGAACCGAAATTGGAGCAAAAACATATTAGCCAATAAAATTCAAATGGAGAGTTCAGAGCACAGGTGGGTACTTAAAAATGATTTAAATGAACTGGCATGTAGTAGTGACATTTTCCATTCTGCAATCATGGCCATCACAATGTGTTATGATCTCATTAAATTCACAAGCTAACCCAAAATAAGCCAGGCTCAATATAAGCAGAAGGAGACTAACGTAAACCAATGATACAAGAGGAATTCAACATACTACACTCCTTTTGCATTCTTAACAGAGACAGAGAGAAAGAAAAGAAGATAGATGCATTCATATAGGCACGCAGGATATCTGGCATAGAGCTCTGGCTCAAGGGAAATCGGCACTTAAACACAAGACATGTGGTAAACTAGCCCTGGTTTAAAGACCTTTGTTTTAGGACACTGAATGGTCTTACCGGGTGGTCTAGTATTTTAATGGGTCACAGGGTTTTCAAATGCTTCCTTATTTCTAACCCAACTGTAATATAAACATTAATTTAATTCACAAAATCACATTCTCAGGATTGGGAGAGATCTCAAGAAATCATGTCTGTCCTACGTTCTCTTCTTCCCTTCAGAGTCAATCTAACTTTGTCTTCTCCAGATTCTATGCAGCAGTAGGAAAGGTGAGATACTTTGCATTTGGGGTACATTGTAACAAACTCAACGAAATCTCAGGGTGACTTCACATAGACTAAAGGAACTCTTCAGAAAGAAATCATGTAGAACAAGAAATGTACTCACCATTGCATACTTCTTGAGAGATTTTATGAGGCACATTAACACTTTTTTCTATGCAGAGACCAAACGATTTTAAAGGTAAACTGGACCTCACCCATTTTCTGGCTTAAGAGTTTGTAAAGCTGTATTCTGCCTCATTAAGTAGTTATTCTGCTTCATCCCATAATGGGTTGCATTTCTAGACTGATCAAATTGCGAGGCAGTGTTCTCAAATGATAATTGCATCATTTAAAGTAGAAAACATTGCTTAAATGATTACTAATCCTAATGGCTTAAAAAGCAGTTGTACTTTAGTAAGGAATAAGAAATTATGGTTATACTTCTACTTATTGATTAAAAAAAAAAAAAAAAGACCTGAAAGCTGACAAGTCTATTGGCACAAAAATAAAATGTGTATGGTGACCAAGTTGATATGAATTTGTTGTGCTTAATCATATAGACACAAATTTCTAATATGCTACTAAGACCTTGAGAGTCGTTTATGATTTTAAACTTCCTAAGATCACAAAGAAATTATATCTAATATAATGGACTATTTGCTAAGTGTCAAAATCAAGTAGTTCAATTTTTAAAGATGAAATAATTTAATTTTATGAAGAGTTGTGCATGGTCAATTTAATTTTCAACTTAAAAATGATTCTTCTTGAAAGAATATAAATTCTAATGGAACACATCCCTTATTAAATATTGCATCTAAATATATCATATTAAATCTGAGTATAAATCAAACCTAATTTGGTGCATCCTTACATTCTTGGGGTTGTTATGATTTCCATGTTTGGTGATACAGCATCATACTTAGTTCTAACTAATATAGCATATAACCATAAAATATTTTAATATTCAAACATTAAATAATTATAACAGAGGAAAAGAATGGAGGAAAGGTTTTTATAGCACCAGGTACATAATAGGCACAAAAATAAATATTTGTCAAAGGAATGAATAACTGAACAAATACAGAAAATTGAAATTGCATTTATTTTTTTAAATTTCATGGTCAACTACTGACTAGTAAAATTATTTGAAGCATAAGGGATTTTGAAATCAACTCTAAAGTTTTTTAGTCTGTAACTCAGGTGCAGCTGCTAATTTCCTGTGTTTTGTACTTACCTAATTAATACATGGAAGTATACATTCAAATTTCAAATTGAAGATTGGCTGTCGCAGAATACTCATACAATTGAAGAAATGTTTGGTAGGGGATATCATAAGCAGGAAGACGTTATGCCGGCAGTATCAACAATTAAAAAATAAATTAATTAAAAATTGAAAGAAAAATTTCAGCCAAATAGATTTCCAAATTTTGAACTACTGGCCTTACAGAGAAGGGGGAGACCCTCCAATTGATGTCCTAATGCTTTTCTTTTCCAACATCTGACAATGACATTAAAAATTATTACCCTAATTATAACTTTCAAATAGTGACAGATGGTGTCTCTGAATGGTCACTATACCTTTTAATTTAGTTTGCAAAAAAAGATACATATCCTGAACTACAATGCAAGTGTATTAACTCTTGTGTATTCTTTTTAAAACACCCTGGTGCAGGGGCGCCTGGGTGGCTCAGTGGGTTAAAGCCTCTGCCTTCAGCTCAGGTCATGATCCCAGGGTCCTGGGATCGTGGCTCAGTGGGTTAAAGCCTCTGCCTTCAGCTCAGGTCATGATCCCAGGGTCCTGGGATCGAGCCCCGCATCGGGTTCTCTGCTCAGCAGGGAGCCTGCTTCCCTTCCTCTCTCTCTGCCTGCCTCTCTGCCTGCTTGTGATCTCTGTCAAATAAATAAATGAAATCTTTAAAAAACAAAACAAACAAACAACAAAAAAAACACCCTGGTGCAATTTAATCAAAGCAAGCATTTAGAGAAGCAACACTTTTCAGTCAAAGTATGAGACTACCCAAAGGTCCATTAAATCCAGGGATAGATTTTGGTCATCTGGCGGAATGGCTGGACCACTTAGATCAAATGATTCTCCCTAAATTCTTAAGCAAGCTTTGAATGGTGAGTGGGTGGCAATAAATTTGAGATTAGGCTTCCCTGCAGAACAGTACTCCACAGAGTACTCCAGAGCAGAACAGAACTCCACAGCAGAACAGTAACTCTGAGTAGCTTATGAAATACAAAGTGATTCTGCTTCAACAACCTGACAGCGTAAAGCAGGGCTGGTGGCCATGTACGAGGAGCTGAATAAAAAGAATGAATTCCTAAAGGGAAGTCCAACTCAACTCTCCTAAAATGGCCGAAGAAGTATGGTAGCTGAGTTCTCTCTCACACAAACCTAAAGGTGATCAAATTCCTACAGTTGCACGGCCACGTGACTTAAGACTGGAAGATGTTCAAAGCAAATATAACCCAACACTGACCACCTCAGCCTTAATAAACATAACCTCAGCAGGTCCAGCTTCGAGATATATACCTTCCCAATGCTGGTAAGATGAATTAGGTCTCAAATGCAAACCTGGGAACCAAATGGAGAAGACCTGCTTTTTTAGACTTCCAATTATACTAGTTTTAATACAAGAAATATCAAGTGAAATCACAATGATGTAGTTTTAATACAAGAAATATCAAGTGAAATCACAATGATTTTAAAATCACAATGATTTTAAAATAATTAACTGATGGTCGTAGTGAATAGCTGGGTCAGTGGGGGATTTAAAATATCCTTAGTCTGTGTTACTAACCATGTCATCTGCACACTAGAGAATGTTTCTCTATTTGCCAAAGTAGGGACACAGCGGATCTAATTCATCCAGAAGTGGAATTAAATCATTAAGAACTTAAAACGTGCAGACAGATGGAAGACAAACACATCCTGTCTAATCCCAATGAAAATTACCCTGTGATTTCTCAAGAGACATTCCTATTGATCCTGAATGTAACCAACAGAACAACAGTGTTATGGCACCGGTTCTGCCTGAAAATCAATAATGCAGGGTCTGAATTGAACTCATGGTGCTTTATTCAATAGTGGATTACTGTTTGCAGATTTAAGGCAAAAGAACAGTCAATAAAAGCCACAAAGAGTCTTCTCATGTTCCTAACAGATTTCTTCACCAGGTGGTAGAGGGCCATGGCGGGTTGGCTGTGCCAAACCCCACCTGTGCCTGGAGCGGAATCTGGCGCAAGAAATGCAGGCTTGCAATTTACAAGAGCAGACCTGGTGTCGATTTCAGAGAGCCTGTCCAAGGAGCCAGTGGGCATATGATTTGGGGAGATGGAAAAATTATTTTCAAATACTGGATGAGACATTCTGGGTCTTTTTAAGGGATACTAAATAACTGTAATAATATAGATGAGAATCAAAATTTAACATCTACTAGAGATACTCAATTTGGTAAATTTTATGTAAGGTAAATGTCACCTCAATTTTTAAAATCTAAAAAAAATTTAAATTAAATTGAAAGGCTATCAAAGAAAAACTTGTCAGAGAAAATACAAACTTCCAAAGCAACCACTGAGCCATGATAAAATAAGAAACAAACATAAGTAATTCACAATTGTGAGTAGTATTACAATGCTTGCTGCTACAAATTACTATGGCTTGTGGCTTACTCAAAACAAACAAACAAAAAAATCCAATAGTTATTTCTCTCATCTGGGTGACTCATTTTTTTTATTTGAGGATATCCGATTGTCTTCAAATTCTAGCCCTAAACCCTGCTTTATTAAGTAGTTCTTAAATAACATTGCTAATTATAGTTAACTGTGAGAATTATTTAAGAGATAGTTCAGAGTCAATAATTCCTCAAGTCGTTCAAGATTTCACCATTATGTGCTATATGGCCCTCTGCTGATCTAATTCAAGATAAGTGAATTAAACACAGGATAAAACGGCATACATCCTTAGGGCCCCACACAACTACTAATAAGGAATTACCACATGGGATCAGTAAAAATTGTTTCAGATAAGGGGACAGTGGTACAGAGGTTCTGTGGTGGAAATGAGTTTGACACATACAAGAAAGAGGAGAGGGGTCAGTGTGGCTCAAATATGGTGGGCCAGGGGAACAAGAAAGATTTTTTTTTTTTTTAAATAATAACGTGGGACAGACACATGGAAGCCAATCATGCAGAGCCTGGAAGGGCAGCTTAAAGGATTTGAATTTTCTTCTAAGTATGATTGGAAACCTTTAGTGTATTCTCAGCAGAGAACAGACATGACTTAATTATGTCCCTAAAAGATCACTGGGGTTGTTGAGTAGACTCTAAGGAACATAATTATCAAAGCAATAAGAACACTCAATGGGGGGGGGGGGGCACCTGGGTGGCTCAGTCATTGAGCATCTGCCTTCAGCTCAGGTCATGATCCCAGGGTCCTGGGATCGAGCCCCACATCAGGCTCCCTGCTCAGCAGGGAGTCTGCTTCTCCCTCTGTGTCTACCTGCTGCCCCCCCGGCTTGTGCTCTCTCTCTCTTGCTCTCTCGCTGTCTCTCTCTCAAATAAAGAGATAAAATATTTTTAAAAATTTAAAAAAAAAGAACACTCAATGGGTACTATATTTGTCCAGTTAAAATGGTATGGCGTTGACTGATTAACAACGAAGATCAGTAGAAATGGTCTCATGGAGAAAAACACTTTGGGGGCAGAGATCAATGCATCCGCTGACATCGTGTGAACAGGGATGGAGCATAACGTAGGTGGAAAAAATGAGCCATCAAGAACTACTTAGGGGGTTTTAGTTTGAGTCAAGAGAATTCAAGGAAATGAACCCAGATGACGGTGACAGGGTGGGAATGGGCACAGGATGAGCACAAAGACATTCTGAGGCTAGGTGTCTACAGGGGAAGCAGTCAGGGCGAGCTACTCAAAAGTAGTATTTGAGGCGGCAACCGAAGGAATGAGACATGTCACTCCTAATGAGAACATTCTACCCAGTCAGAGGGAATAATACTTATCAAGGCTCTGAATTAAAAGATTAGCTCTGTACATTTGAAACACTGGGTTAATATATTTTATGGCCAAATAGTAAAGAAAAGGACTCCTGGGAGTGCCCCACTGAGAAGTGCACAATTTTGTACAATATATATTCTGACGCCTCACTGAAACTAGATCTTCCAGTTTGGGACAATCCATCCACCACTTACTTCTTAGCAATTACAAGTTTTTTCACAAACTAAAACACAGTCGATTTGTAACAATATTTTATAACAACTTAGTATGATTTTTTTCTGTATCTTCTCTATCAAATATTTTACACCCTTTACATAAATACCAGGAAAGAAGGGTCTGTTATTTACACCACCCAAGACAGAGCCTTTACTAAAAGGAAATAAAGTGCTTATAATTTGGAATGCCTTTAGAATGTTCAGGATTTCTTAAAGATTCATATATTGAAAGCCAGAAGTCCTATTTGCTTAATGGCCAAATTGCTTCTAAACTCCTATAATTATCAATAACTTCCCTGGGAGGGGGAAAAGTTTCTTTTTCCAACCTTATGCAGATTCCATAGCCCAAAGTAGTGGGAAAAAAATTATCCTTTCTCATGGTTCCACTGCTGTACAGAAGCGCTTTCAACTACTTCACGTACGAGTTAATTGGTAGGATTCATCCGGACTGATCTGCTGGTGAGGGAAGCACCACAGACCAAAGGAAGCGGACAGCTAGGCTCCTATTATTCATTCACTCGTTACTTTGTTCATTCACTTATTTGGCATGAGGCATATGTGACTGGCATGTAATCCATATTACATATGAGAAAATAATATAATTATTTAGAATTTCTACTTATTTTCAAAGACGAGCCGAGACCAACATGACATGTTTGACTTAATGGTTAGGTTCAAAACTTGTTGGAAACCCTCTCTGCAGTCCATCTCCAGGGAGTTTCCTGAGAAACTTCTGTACCTTTTCACTCATTTTTTCCTTCATTTGCTCTTCCTAGAATCTGCTGGATCTTTTCTCCAGCTTTACTATTCTGTTTTAAAATAACATTTGAATTTATGCTATTGTTTGCCACCAAGAATCTCAATTCAACACCTTTGAAAACAGCATGTTCTGGAAGCAGGAGAAAAAATTATATACTGGTATATTATCAGACATGACAGTAGTCCCCCCCCTTGTCTGTAGAAATATGGTCCAAGACCCCCAGTGGATGCTTGAAATCACAGATAATACCGAACTCTACACATAACACTGTTTTCTCTTATACGTACATACCTATGTTGAAATTGAATTTATAGGGGCACCTGGGTGGCTCAGTGGGTTAAAGCCTCTGTCTTCAGCTCAGGTCATGATCCCAGCGTCCTGGGATTGAGCCCCGCATCAGGCTCTCTGCTCAGCAGGAAGCCTGCTTCCCTCCTCTCTCCCGCCTGCCTTTCTGCCTACTTGTGATCTCT
Organism: Taxidea taxus jeffersonii; assembly: GCA_003697995.1. Classification (NCBI taxonomy): domain Eukaryota; kingdom Metazoa; phylum Chordata; class Mammalia; order Carnivora; family Mustelidae; genus Taxidea; species Taxidea taxus. The sequence continues at coordinate 10,899 of RCUC01108749.1, forward strand.
GTCTGTCAAATAAATAAATTTTTAAAAATGTAAAAAAAAAAAAGAAATTGAATTTATAAATTAGGTGCAATAAGAGATGAACAGCAGTAACTAGTAATAAAATAGAATTAAAATAATATACTGTAATCGAAATTAAGTGAATGTGGTCTCTCTCTCAAAATATCTTACTGTACTGTACTCACTCTTCTTCTTGTGATGATGAGAGATGACAAAATGCTATGGTTGACGAAGTGAGGTGAATGACGCAGGCACTGTGACGTAGCATTAGCCTACTACTGATCTTCTGATCACCTGTCTCAGTTGACGGCAGGTGAGTGAACCCCCAGAAAGCAAAACCACAGATAAGGGGGGATCATTTTATATAATATTAAAAACATAGATATTATATGTTATTTAAAAATTAATAATGGGCAGGGTGCCTGGCTGGTTCAGCCAGTGGAGCATGTAACTCTTGATCTTGGGGTGGTTGAGTTTAAGCCCCTTGCTGGGTGTGGAGATTTCTTAAAAATAAAATTAAAAAAAAAAAAAAACAATAATAATGAGCAAGCACACTACTGAGAGTACTTCTAGTGCTAAGACATTATTGAAAATTCAGAAAAATAGAAAAAGACAAGAAAATCCATCCCTCCTACTTGTAATCAGGTTGGGGGAGAGACGGAGAAATTAATGACACACAATCTGACAAGTACTTTAAGTAGCAATAGTCAGATAAAGAAAACAGTGTTTTAAAAAATACATTTGTGTGCATATTTACATGTATATTTTAATGGTATATATATATTTTTTAACTTTACAAAATATGATTAAATCTTATCATACTTTTTTATGTTTTTCTCAGGTTTCTACCTCTAATACTCTCTCTAGAACCCCAAGCTCATAAGTAACCCACGAGCACAAGCACACCATCAAATCAAGACTTTACAACATCTGGATGAAAAAAAAAAAGCTTATGGACTTAACTGCAGAAAATACATGCTGTTTTCCTCCTCTGCTCATCAAACCTTATTAAATGCCATTAGCAGTTACTCCATCATTTTTTTTAAACTTAAATTTAGTGCTTTCCATAGAGAACTTTCAATCCATTTATTGTCCACCAGGGAAAAGGACAGTACATGAATCAGATGAAAGTCACTCTTGGTACCTTTTAGACAATGAAAAGGCCATTTCTGGACAATTATTTTATACTGCACTTACAGCTTTAAATGAACTCTCACAAGTTGTTTTTTTTGTTTTGTTTTGTTTTTTAAAGTTTCAATGATACTATGGTGAAAATTTTCTGCGAACCAACATCCTTTATAAAACAGCTGGCCAATATCAATATTCACAGTACATGGGAAACTGATGTGGCTTTTGCTCTGAGGCAGGGGAAAGATACCTCCCCCTAGCAGCTGTTGTTATTCTTCCAAACATAACTGAGGGTAACCAGAACTGACTCCTCATGAACTTGCACGTATAAAGAGTCTGTCCTCCAAGGGCTCAAGAACGGGTTCTCTCTCCATCACAGCCCTTGTCCCAACTCCCCAGCTAGAGTGTGAACAAGAACACAGGCCCATTGCTGTATCCTCAGCTCTAGAATGGTGCCTGCCCCACAGCAGATACTCCAACTGACATTTGTGGATGAATCTGGAAATGGATTAATAAATAAGTGAATGAAAAGGAAGCATCTGCCTCCCTGGTGGGGACCAGTGCTGAGACACCCTCACAGATTAGGGCTGTTTACTAATACTCACTTTTCAAAACTGTGTTTATCTCATTCCTTGCAAATAATCCAGCCCAACTGCCCTGCTGTGTCATTATAAAACACAAGAATCATTACTCCCAAGAGTCATTACTAAAGCTACTCCAATAGCAAAATCATTATCAAACTCTTCTCCCTCCCTTGAAAATGTTCACATTTGTCTGCCTGTCTATCTCAGAGGAGAAGGAAATCCAAAATTTGACTTTTGAAAATACAATGATTTTCATCTTCTAGGATGGGTGAGGGAAGAGGAAAGGACAAGACTCCAGTGAGAAGGGCCACACTAGCTTCATGCTCCCTCAATAAGGCCAAAACAGAAAAAGTTAAGTGTTTTCTCAAAAATTCTCTATCACACTGTGTTCTGTTCCCCTTCAATTGAAATCAGAAGGAATTACTGAGTTTCCTCTAGCCTGTGATTCCACACTTTATTTTCTTAAAAGAGTGCAGGAATTTACTTAAATCTTTGCTCAATTCAATCTTACTGGCACTGAGCAAGATTTAGAATCCAAAGCAGACCATGCTGACTTTGAGTGCTGGCTTTGGCACGCCTTTGGCTTTGGCCCTTTTAAGTTTCATGTCCTTCAGAATGGTAATGTGTTGCATATTTGGACTTACCACTTACAAAAAGAGAAATCTTAAATAAGAAATAAAAATGAGTTTAATTACCAGATCGCCTGGATTCTGACAAAGAAAAAATATGTGAGAGTAAAAATGATTAAACATCTGATGGGGCTACCAAACAGAGCCACAGAATCATTATCCCTGAACACTGTTTAAGAAAGCAAAACAGAATTTTAATATTTTCTGTCCTCTTTGTAAGACTTTGATCTTGTGAGATGTCTCCCAGAACTAGAGTCCAAAATGTTATTGGGTGTCATGACTGGTAACAACTAAGTATCACGAATTCTTTGGCTAAATCCACTTAGTTGCACTGTTGTGGACTTTCAGTATTAGAAAACTGGTTCATAGTAGTGACAAAAGAGATACCTCCTGGGAAAATACCCTCAAAAGTAAAATTAATTATATTTGAATCATAATAAGAAGAAAGTGAATTCCTGTCCCTTGGGTTTAGTCGACGTGAGAATAGTTTAATCAAGTTTACTAATGTGTCTAAAAAAAATCAAAGCTCTGAGAAAAAAAATGGTGGCCAACACAGAAAAAGACAGAGTAGAACAAAATCTAGTAACCAGTCCTTGACATCTGTATTAATCGGGTTCTCCAGAAAAACAAAACCACCAAAATGTGTGTGTGTGAATGTGTGTGTGTGTGTGTGTGTGTGTGTGTGTGTGTGTGTGTAGAGAAAGAGAGAGAGAGAAGAGAAGAGAGAGACAGAGGGGGAAGGAAAGGAGGAGAGATTCATTTTAAGTAGCTAACTCATATGACTGCAGAGACTTGGCAAGTCCAAAATCTGGAGGATAGGTTGACAGGCTAGAGATGTAGGGAAGAGTTGCAGTTCAAGTCTGAAGGCAATCTGCTGGCAGAATTCTGTCTAGGAAGATCAGTCTTTCTCTCTTAAGGCCTTCAACTGATTGGACAAGGCCCACCGACATTATGGAGAATAATCTGCTTTCCTAAGTCTACTGATTATCATGTCACCTGCAAATAGTGAAAGTTTGACTTCTTCCTTGCTGATTTAGATGCTTTTTATTTCTTTTGGTATAAAGGAGGGCACTTGTTATAATGAGAACTGGGCATTATGTGTAAGTGATGAATCATTAAATCCTACTCCTGAAACCAATATTACACTGTATGTTAACTAACTAGAATTAAAATAAAAATTTGGAAGGAAAAAAAAAGTCTACCAGTTTAAATGTTCATCTTATCTAAAAAAAATAACTTCACAGAAGCATCTAGAATAATGTTGGGTATTGTGGCCTAGCCAAATTGACACATAGCATTAACCATCACAAATTGTGAGGGGAGAGAAAAAAGAAATGTGGGGAACACAAGAAGCCACTGCAGGTGTGCTGTGGGCAGGGAAGTTACCAGCCATCTGCAGTGTCTGGAACTCTTAGGTATCTCAGGAGGAGGGGATTCCAGAGTTAAAACTAGGAAAGTCCCCACCTTGAATAAGATCAACCTAAGTGACCTTGTCGTCAGTCCTTAGCCTGTCTAAATCTTGCCAATAATTCTCCCAACTTATCTCTGACCTTCTAAGTTACATCTATTTAAGTTCATGGGCATTCCAGTCTTTGGGAAAGACATCCTCCTACATAAATGAATAAATTCATTGTGGTTTATACAGTCATTTTTTTGTGAATTCTGACATTATCTGTCTCCATCTCTCAGGGTACTAATAAACCCTTGGAGTCAATTCTGCCACAAAGACTTGTCAGAATCACAAAGAGCCAAAAAGCCTGTTACAAGTCAGATGACTAGCCTTTACCTAGAGGCCCTTTCTGCAACTTTCTCAGCAAACATAAATAGCAAGTTAAACTCTGGGATGACTGGATTGGCATTTCTTAAACTGGTTTCCGTAACAAAAACTGGCTCAGGAAAAAAAAAATGTTTGAAAAACACTGAGATGAGCAAGTTCAGTATAATTCTTTCTGCAGGAGTTTTCGTAGCCTTGAATATATAACGTGCATCATGGGGCCACCAAAGGAGGGCATAATTTGCAGAATTTTCCAAACTAATTGGCCTACAGAAACCACTTTCTCAGTAGCCATTTTAATATCTCCCACTCAAGGTTTGAAAGATACCCAGTTTGGATTAACAAAAGTGGGAAATATTTTAGCTCATCAAAGTATTTCCAGAAATGTAATTTCTGACTCTGTGTTTATTTTAATGAACAATTATGCAGATTCCAAAATTGTTTTGTATCTTAGTATATGATTCAAATGTTGATTCATGAGCGGGTTCTATCTTTGAAGAGAAAACAGACTACTTTTCCTTTTTCACTTTGACATATTCCCAAACTAGCAAACAGGTGGACAACAAAGACAATACAAAATGATCAAAGTCACCATTTTCCTCCTCCTCAGAGGGGTTTGTCCATGACTTAAAGGCAGCACCACACCCCTGTACAAGTGAGGAATCACAGGTCAGGAGTCAATGGGTTACCTGTCAAACTAATCCAAATGACTTAAGCTTCACTAAATTTCAAAAGTTCATATTGACACTTAAACCTCAAAAAAAGAATTCCAGAATGAAACCTCAAGAATGGTAAGAGAATAAGACTTGAGGAAAATGTGCGTTGCAGGTTGGAAGACAGTTTCTAACTCCGAGAGAGGACCTAAATCAAGCAGGATCAAAATCAGAGATCCGGGGTGCCTGGGTGGCTCAGTGGGTTAAATAAAGCCTCTGCCTTTGGCTCAGGTCATGGTCTCAGGGTCCTGGGATCGAGCCCCACATGGGGCTCTCTGCTCAGCAGGGAGCCTGCTTCCTCCTCTCTCTCTGCCTGCCTCTCTGCCTATTTGTAATCTCTGTCTATCAAATAAATAAAAAAATCTTAAAAAAAAAAATCAGAGATGCATTCCAAGGTGGGATTCCAAGGTGCTTTGGGCAGGCAAGTTACCAGCCATCTGGAGTGTCTGGAACTCTTAGGTATCTCTAGAGGAGGGCACTACAGAGTTAAAACTAGGAAAGTCCCAACCTCGAATAAGGTCAACCTAAATGACCTTGTTGTCAGTCCTTGGCGTATCTAAATCTTGCCAATAATTCTCCCAACTTATCTCTGACCTTCTAAGTTACATTTATTTAAGTTCATGGGCATCCCAGTCTTTGCGAAAGACATCCTCCAATAAATGTCTGTAACAATTTGCAACAATGTTACTTTGACCCACTAAAATTACAAGCTTTAGCCCCCAATCGATTTGGAGGAATCTGAAGAACATTCTCAATATAATACAAGGCATTCAAACAAACTCAAAAACACAAATTTATTGGAATGAGAAAATCCAAAACTAGTAAAAATATTGAAAATGTCAGTACATTGTGTGGTACTTAAACTGAGCTAATTTTAATGACTGCTTTCTCCTACAATACTGCCAGCAATATTGCCAGCAACAGATGTTGTTACTAAAAATGCTAATTATTATATGCCCTAAACACCATCTAGCTTACTCTTGCTCTGTCTCTCCCTCTTTTTTGGTTTGTATTAGCAATTACATCTGTGCATGTACAAATGGCATATGATTTGAAGTGTGTTCTTTGTAGGATGATGTCATCACACCAAAATAGCAAAGAGATCAGTTGTTTTATTTCCCAGCGTTGAACACTGTTTTATAAATAATATTGAATGAAACTAAGTTCATCTACAGTCTCTGACCATTGCCACATTTCAGGTACAATCAGAATTTATTTCTATTAGGCTCAAACAATCAAATATCCTCAATGACAATGTTAAGACATGAAAAAAAAATCTCAAAATATATTCCATGTTAGCTTTCCAAGAAAGAACCATTGCAGTACGAACTTAAATACTACTAAAACAGGAATATAACCTGAAAATTATTCTTTTTTGCAACTCACAAAGGCAAACATTTACAAAGAAGAAAAAAGGGAGATCCAAAAGGAAAATAAAAAACTGTCTGAAACCATCAAACTAATTTCTTCTGCTTAACGTCTAGATATCCTCGATATCAGGGAACTTATCTTAACCTTCATCTACATTAATGAAATCTGAAAATGATTTCTTACTTCACTCTTAGTACAAGGTTTAGGAATTAGATATAAAAGATGGAAGGCAAAAACTGGTGCCCACACTACAGTGAAAGAATTTGGAGGATAGATACAAAAAACATGGGACTGTAGACTTTTAAAGCAGAGGTGATACGATAAATAGAATATTGATTTATTTCTAAGTAATTTTCTACAAGTAATTGACAGGTTATCTCTTGCCAAACTGATGATAAGACAAAAGTTGTTCAGTAGTAATAAAAGAAGAGTGGAACACATCAGAGTTTAATAATGAAGCTGCAGGGGAAGTTCTATTGTCAATGCCCTGCCTAGCAAGCGGATATTCTATCCTAACTCACTTCATCAAATATCTCTGATTATGTATTACGTGCCACCGTCGGATACCAAGGCTGTGATTTTCCACATACGGCAAACCTTTTTGACAGATGTGCTATAGAATCTTGATGCATGGAAAATCCATTTTTGTTACAAAGTTTATACTTTGCTGATTTGAATATAACTGTCAGAAATAAATGATGACTTGAGTAAGTCCTATGAGTTGGTATAAAGGCAATACAGTCAGTTCTGAGAACCAAAAGGTAATGTCAAGCCAGTGTCAAAGTGAAATCTTGTGTTCTCTGGGAACTTGGAAAAAGACTTTTTCATGGTAGTAGAATTTTGCTTAACAGCAAAAGAGCTGAGAGGAGGCAAGGCTGACTATGATGAGTGGGTCCTTCCATAAACATTACAAGAGGCTAGGCTGAGAAAAAATACTTGCAGACTTGAGTGATTTTGGTTTTTTGCAGAGATAGATGTAATTCATATTCTGAAATCATTTAATTCAAACATATTTTACATATTTAAATTCTAATGAGAATATGAATACTGAGATTACTACTGCTATGTCATGAGTGGACTAGACCTTTTCAGAATTGAAAATGTAAAAGTGAATTCTCCGGAAAATATCAATTACTCAAATAATGCTGAGACTATCCATGTGACTTCTGTTTTCACTCTGGGAACTAACAAATCTGTGAATTGGCATTTTTTATAAATCACTGTCATGTCTGATTTTTTTCTCATACGATGTCAAAATTTTTTATGGTGGTGACTCAGATTTGTAGTTGTGCTCTCCAGGACTTTGGAAAGTACTTCATAACTTCGGTAACAGAATTGCTTCCCAAGTAATTTGAATTCCCTAATATCAAATAGATGTTGATCAGGTACTGAAACATCAGAGGTAACTAGTTCAAAGGAAATCAAAATTTTGTCACAAAGGGCCAGTAAGAAAAAAATTCTTATAAGTAATCAGTGATGCAGTATAAAATTATCAAATTGACAAATAATTTAAAATTATAAAATTCAAGACTAATAAGGGTATGGTAGGACCAATATTCTCATACACTATTAAAGTATACTTGGGAACAGCCTTTTTGGAAAGCCCCCTGGCAGTGTATAACCTTTGATCCAGCAAAGCCACTTACAGGAACTCATCCTAACAAAAAATAACAATCAATTACAGTCAAAGATTTAGACAAAAAGAATCCATTGCAGCATTAGAAGGTCAAAATTAGAAAAAAGTTATTTGTCCAGTTCACAAAATACAATGGGATACCTAACACTGCCATAAAAAAACCCATGATTTTTAAAATAAAGAAATATAAAAATGTCTATAGAATACTGTTATGAGGAGTAAAACACCAATACCATTAAAGGCAAAAAGTATTATATGAAACATGATTCCAAATTTGTATGAATATGCTTCACACAAATATCTATACACAAAGAAAGGAAGAGTGACATAGAATAGGAAAAGACATTAATAATATTTCCTTCTGAGTTGCAGAATTAATGGTTAAGTTTTTTCTTCTTCTTCCTCTTCTGCATTTTACAAAAGGAACCCTTCCTTTTTAATATATCCAGGAGTAAAAATGTAAATGTTATTTTTAAAACTAATGAAATCTGCTTTAATTTGCCAAACAAAATTAAAAGTGATTTACTACATATGCATATGGAAGACTTGTTATATTTCCTTCACAGTATTAATTCATAGATTTTTGTAAAAAAAATGTTGTTTTGTACCAACTTTAAGGTGAAACCGCAAAGCCTGGCAAAGGTCAGTGACCTACCCACTTCATTCAATACAGTAGAAAGCATGTCCAGAAAGTCAATCTTTCAGTTCCTCTGCAGGGCACCCTCCACTGCCCCGTGCTGCTTCACAAATAACTTAATTCCTTGTTTATCTTCCCAAAATATTTTCTTCAATGTAAAATGATATCATGGAGAACTATTTAAATGAATCCCCTTTCTCAATTCCTTCCAACCTAATCAATCACCCCATTTCCTGAGGATGCACTTGTCCTTAACATGTATATAATCAAGAAATGGGGAGAAGTGTTTCTAGTCTTCACATTCTGGCTTTTATTAAAGGAAACATTCTACTACTCTCTGTGGTGCTTTAATCCTTAAATGAGGTTTCTCTGAGACTGCAATAAATATTTGCTAATTTTGATTTAATTTAAAGAGCAGGGAGGTTAATCAAGAGCAATTAATCAGGAGCACAAATTACATTATAAATAAATAAATACGTTTTGAAATCTCCCAGCCACTCCTTCAGTTATTTATGGTCTCATTCCAATTGAATCCAAATATGCCATTCCAATTTATTCTTGGAAAACAGCTAACATGTGTTCCATATAATTTTCAGCAAATAAGGAACAACTCCAGGTTCCAAATAGTATGGTTTCTATCATTCTTTCATCAGATGAGAAATTTTGGTTTATTTGGCTGTGTGAAAGTGTTCTGTATATATATGTATGTCTTGAGACAGAAAGGTTTAAGAGACAGAAAGCTTAAAAAGAACAGCATGAGTCCTGAAAGAGCCATACCATATGTGATTAAGTCAAATTACTATAAAGCAGCAGCTTTAAGTAGTGACTCAGAAGAAATGAGAAAAGCAAAACAAAAAGATGCTAATATGAATGGCTTCTGTAGTAATGTATTATGAGTAGATTGTTCCTTTGGCACAGTTGATATGTCCCTCCAAAACAGGAGTAAGGGGGCACCTGGCTGGCTCAGTGGGTTAAAGCCTCTGCTTTCAGCTCAGGTCATGGTCTCAGGGTCCTGGGATCAAGCCCCGCATCGGGCTCTCTGCTCGGCAGGGAGCCTGCTTCCTCCTCTCTCTCTACCTGCCTCTCTGCCTACTTGTGATCTCTGTCTGTCAAATAAATAAATGAAAATCTTAAAAAAAAAAAAAAAAAAAAAACCAGAAGTAAGGACAGTCCCAGGGTTTAAGGAGTTTAAGGATTTTGTCTTGATAAATTTCTACCAACCTGGACAAACACAAAAGATGAAGATGTTCTCTCATGCACCCCTCAGCCTGACAGCACAGAAGTTATCAGCTCCAAACGGGACTTGGAAAGTCTTGTTGAGTAGGGGTAGGAACCAAACTTCCCTATTAGATTAAATTTCAAACACTGAATGCTTTCACAAAGACAATTTTCTTTCTAATCTCCACAAGAATGATTAAACGATTCGAAAGGACGGTATCAACACTACACATTTCATGCTTTGGGAAGTCATGTCCTTGTAGTAGGCGCTGTGCAGCTTTTGTAAAGGAAAAATGAGAATTTTAAAATGACTTGTTCCACTTTAAATGAGCTAAAAGAATGAAAAGCTACAGACTCAGTAAATAGTATCAGGAAGTCAAGACACTTTTAAACTATTTTGTTGTGTTGGTCCTAGTCCTAAGTTTTGAAAATGTGAGGAATATAAATAGAAGGAAACTGAAATTTTTTCGTGAGTCTCCACAGTTAAGTTTGCAGAGCTCCAAGTAATCTCTCCAACCTTTACCACTGTCAAGTTGCTGCTACTTTTGAGGCACTTATCATGAAAATATTCAAGGATCCAGAATAGTTGAAAGACAGCAAAGTAAGCACTGCTGTACCGACAACCAACTTTAACAACTGGAGCCGCATGTGTTCGATCTAAAAAGGTATGTTTTATTCACTTATTTTCAGGACCCATCTCCAAGTAAATAATTTATACCAACTATGTGATTCAGTTGGTGCCAATAACCTATCTCAGAAACCTACAAAATGCATTTTTAATCATACAGTCCCATGAAACCCCAAAATAGAATATATCTTTGTCAAAGTAATTCAACCATTGCCACTCACCATTAATAGGTCCTAAGACAGATCAATGAACCCCTCTAAGTATCTTCCTTCTCATCTTTAAAACATGAAGAAAATAAGCTTGAAAATATCCAAAGTCATCAGTGGTTATTAAGTTCTATTATTTCAGTACCCGCCAGAACACTATGCTCTCCACCTCATTCAATCAACTTATTAAATTCAGAGACACTGTAAGACATACAAAAGGTACAAGATACCTAGCCAGAAGCAGCCCTCTACCCCAGCTCTCTGTGGTATGGGCACATTTTGAGAAATCACTCCAGCTTTTCAAGTAAGGATGACATTTGGCACAAATAAATTATTGAATTATTTAATTGTCATAAAGTGCTGATTCTCAACCACATGAGACTTCCTAAGATTTTGGTTTACATTATCATTTCTCGAACCTTTCACTAGCTTCCTCTCAAGCTTCGCTGCTCAGCTTTTAAAAATAAGCATAATAGGTCATTAGACTTCCATTAGACACAATTACTTCAAAAAGAGCAAATGTTTCCCCTTCTTTACCACCACACTATGTAAGGATCTTCCATAATGACAGGCTATATAATGAAGCAATCTAGGATTTGCTTCAAGAATTAATGCAAAACAGCACTCAGTCATTATAGTCATTAATCCAGGTTATTCAGTACCTTTCAAAACCTCACTCTCAAAATACAGGTTATGCAAAATTATCTGAGAATTACCAGAATATTCCATTATTATTGAAATTCAAGAAAGACTTTCCTTAAGCCTTCCCAAGTTTTATATGTGCCCACCAGCCTCTGAGACAAATAATGTATAGGTTATAAAAATTATGACTGTCCTGATTTTGGATTGCATAAAAATTTCAGAATCTTTCTTTTGACCAGCTACTGCTGCCTCGGGGGCCATTAGTCCTTCTCCGAAGACACTGTCCCTTTTATGTAGCCTTTTATGTAGTGTGAATCTAAGTTGTTTGGAAATGGTATGATTTTTCTGGCAGAGAATATACCTTATTGTGGAAGCTGGTTGCACTGCAAAGACTTGGGTGGCTGGAAATCAACATTCTGCCACCTGAGTTGAGACAAGTAGGAGCTCTTAGTATGAAACTGATGATTCAGAAGGAGAAACACAGAGATAAATATCAAATTATAATATTAGGCAAAGTTAAATACACATTCTATTAAAAATGAGCACACATAAAATGTAATGGACACTAGAGTAATCTCCTGGAAACTTAAATATGTAGCCAAGAATCACTTGGCTGTGTGATCTTGGGCAGCATAAAATAATACAGCAAAGCACATTAAGAGCAAAGCTCTATATAAATGTTAAGGCTTTGTTTCCTCATATATAATAACGAGGAAACTGGTCAAACAGTTTCAATTTTCATTAACTTTAAGGTTCCATAAATCTATAATTAACAGTGGATAGACTGACTTTCACTATGAATTATCTTTTAATTTTGCTTGATATATTATCATTCTCTCATCAACTGAGTTACAATTAAAAGTGTAACTGTTTTTGTCACTCTCATACCAAAATGAATCATGTCCAAAGGAAGGTTGTTCCATTTAAAGGAGACATTTGGAAGAACTATGTTCTTATTTCAAAGACATGATATTGTGCAATTTTTCATTTTATAGTTCCCTTTTGGAAATGCCCTTCATGTCTGAATAGCGCCAATACTCACAAATATTTTTTCCTTTAAAACTGGACTCAGTTTTGGAAACAATCAAAAGTCAATCTGGCATACATAGCTGGCCACCAAAGAAATAATTTTTTTATGGAGATGAGAATATTAATGAGTGAGTTTCATAGCCATTTCTGATAAACAAGTACCCCATGTTTTCTAACTACAATGAACACACTTTTGTGCCTTGTGTGTTTGCTCATTCATGTATCTATCCTCAGAATTCTCTACTCTATTAAACTCAACCTACTCCTCAAGAGCCCTATGAGATATTACATTTTCTCTCAATACTTCTCTGACATTTTCAAATCAGAGTTCACTTTTTTTCTTCTGTATTCAAAGAACTGTTAGCTTTATTACATGGTCTTTGTCCCATCCCGTTTTAGACATCACAGTGTTTGGGTTCTCAGCCCAGTATCTGGAACTCAGACACTCCTGGAATAGATTAGTTGGTTCTACCCTTGGGTAAATCAGTTAACCTCACTAGATTTTAGTTTACATTCTACAACATGGCTATGTTTTCCTTCTAATGATTTCATAAAATACTTTTTAACTGATATCGCCTGTTTTCTGGGAGGGTGCAGGAAATTAGGCCATCAAGCTGCCAATGGACATAAAAATGGGTAACACCTCGAAAGAGGGAAATTCGGCAATATACAAACTGAAACCATCAAATGTTAATTTGGTCCAGTTATTCTATTCTAAAAACACATCCTGAAAAATCAGGATGTACTCAATGATGTATAACGATATCCATCACGGAATTATTTATCATGAGAACACAGGTAATAACCTAGTTATCTAACCAGAGTTGATGGCCTCAGTAAATTATCCTGCAGCCATCCAATAGAATTATATTTAACACTACCAAAAAAAAAAAAATCACAACATAAGAAATGTTTAATGACATGGAAAAACATTCATGGTATATAAAGTTGGTAAGAAAGTTTATTTTTAAAAAGGGGGGGAGGGGATGCCTGGGTGGCTCAGTTGGTTAAGCGGCTGCCTTCAGCTCAGGTCATGATCCCAGTGTCCTGGGATCGAGTCCCACATCGGGCTCCTTGCTCAGCGGGGAGTCTGCTTCTCCCTCTGCCTCCGCCTGCCACTCTGTCTGCCTGTGCTCACTCTCTCTGACAAATAAATAAATAAAGACTCTTAAAAAAAAAAAAAAAA
>RCUC01108751.1:0-43446 GCA_003697995.1 Taxidea taxus jeffersonii
TTTGTATCAACATGGATGAGACTGGAGGAGATTATGCTGAGTGAAATAAGTCAAGCAGAGAGAGTCAATTATCATATGATTTCACTTACCTGTGGAGCTTAAGGAATAACATGGAGGACATTGGGAGATGGAGAGGAGAAGGCAGTTGGGGGAATTGGAGGAAGAGACAAACCATGAGAGACTGTGGACTCTGAGAAACAAACTGAGGGTTTTGGAGGGGAGGGGGATGGGGGGTTGGGTGAGCATGGTGGTGGGTATTATGAAGGACATGTATTGCATGGAGCACAGGGAGTGGTGCATAAACAATGAATTTTAGAACACTGAAAAGAAATAAAATAAAAAAAACAAGGTTATTTATTCTTTTCTGGTTGAAATGTTAGTTGCATCCAACCTAGATTCTGAATCTCCAAATTTTGGCCCAAATGCTTGCTCATCTTCTCTGCCTTAAGTCCAGTAGAACAGTAGCAGATGTAATACTTTCGTGAAAGAGTATATTCCATTATAGACCAGAGTGAATTCTTTATGTGTGCAGGTAATACACATTTTAGTGAGCTGAAAATGAGCTTGACTCTGCAAAATGTCATGTTATATTTTAGTACTTTTACAACTAGTTTCAAACAGTCGATCATTTTAGTAATGACACATCAGTACTATTTTGTGTGCCATAATATTTCCCAACTTTTGTCCTCATTTTTTTGTACTTCATTTTCTTCTTTTTCCAAGAAAATTAGATGAAAACTCTGTAATATTTTCTTGGAAATAAAAAGGTATAGCCTGTAGTGACTGCGATGATGTAATTACCATTATTCTGTTGAAGTGAATTTTAGACCAGAATGATTTATAAGATATAGTAAAACATCAATAAACATCAATTAGTCTGCCAGTCCCTGTGTATTCATAGGAATAAAATGTCACTCCTGTCCTTGAAGAATCCATAGTTTACTAGGAGAAAGAGATCATGCACAGAAGAGAGAATTAGCAAACTGGGAGCAAGACTCATACTAGAAAATTAAATAAGGTGATAGAAATTTTGTTAGTAGAGGACACTCAGACTTTAAATATGCAAGCAAAGGTATTTCCTTGGAAACTGAAAGTAAATGTCACTTTCTGAAGTTTGTATTTGGAACAAAGGAGGTTAGCAATTACAATACATGTTGAAATAAAATTTCTAATCTGAAATATTTTTATATTTGTTTTACATATTTCTTCTTGATGTCATATTAAAAGATTTGATGTTACTAATGAATAGGAAACAATGTACAGAACATTAAAATGGGTATTTCAGAGATTAGAAAAGAAAAGCAATTAATATATATATATATTGATTGTTTGGATTTCTTTTTCTAAAATACCATTGAGTGTCTATCCCCCAAAGGAGTATGGAGAACATAGGTTTGTGGAGGAAGAGTAAGAAAATGATAGTTCTTGCTCCTGATGAATGGGGATGACAGACATCTATAACATTAATTTAATACAAAAATAGTATAAATGATTAATCTTAGAGACACATATACAATTATCTATGGTAATGTGGAGATAATTACACTAAGAATTAGTTGTTAGGGGGACACCTGGATGGCTTAGTCATTAAGCATCTGCCTTCGGCTCAGGTCATAATCCCCAGGTCCTGGGATCAAGCCCTGCATTGGGTTCCTTGCTCAGGGGGAAGCCTGCTTCTCCCTCTCCCACTCCCCTTGCTTGTGTTCCCTCTCTCACTGTCTCTCTCTCTCTCCCTAATCCTAATAAATAAATAAAAGCTTTAAAAAAACTAGTTGTTAGGAAAGATGAAAGATTAAGATACTAAGGTTATTCTTTAGTGACTGCCAAAATGCCCATTTTAAGAAAAAAATCTTCTTTAAACATATGTGGTACTCATAAACCCCTTTGATTAGATTTAGTATATTCATTCAAGAGAGGATACGACTATATTTGTGACAGGACTATGTGATTATCTTCTCTTGCTTTTCTGTACCTATCCTGAGTTGACTTAGATTGTAGCTTTGGGAATAATCTTATTTGATCAATGTAGAGCTGCATTTCCTATCTCAGGGGTTAAACATTTACTCTGCATGCATGTGGCTGGAGGTTGAGGTCACATTAAATATGGTTATAATGGCTGGGGCCAGTTGGCTGGCACCAATAAGGATGATTGAGAACCATTATCTTGTGTCATGATATCTGCATCCACCTGCCACCCTTTGTCAAATGATGCTTCATCCCCCTTGGAATTGTGCTTGGTGGTTTGGGGTGAACAATAAAATTCAATAACAGTAATTCTAATCTTGTTGGTAGTTGGCTAATCAGCCTTCATGTCTATATGACACCAAAATAACTAACTCTATTGCTGCTTTAATTGCTTGAATTTGTTATTTTGGCTACATAAAATCTTCGGAGTGAAAGTCATGTTGAAAATTAGCTGACAATACATGCCGAATAGAACTGTAAGGAAATTTTAGGTGACCTTTCATTTGGAAATAAAGGCTATTGAGATGAACTGAAGGGACCATGGGATACTACTATCCTGTGGCTCTGAGGTCTGCTGGAGCCCTGTAGTGACATATAGAAACAGGGAGAATAATGGACCAGCATAACTAGGTCTTTGACTATTTTAAGACATGAACATTTGAACGACATGAACCCAGTAATATCGGATACCAATCCCTAGGGAGAGAGGTAGGCTAAGTGTTTACAGTTTGGGTAACAGATAAGCTGAGTCAGAGATTCCAAAAGATTTTTAAAGATTTTAAAGATTTTTTTCAAATAAAAAAAAAATCCCAAAAGATTTTGTATCCTTAAAACACACTGTCATTTCCAAGTTGAGAAACAATTTTTGCTTTTAAAAATAGGCCTGGGGCACCTGGGTGGCTCAGCCAATAAAGCATCCGACTCTTGATTTTGGCTGAGGTCATGATCTCAGGGTTCTGAGATGGAGCCCTGCATGGGGCTCCATGTTCTGCTCAGGATTCTCTCTCTCCCTTTCCCTTTACTCCTCCCCCAGCTTGTGGGTATGCACACGTTCTCTCTCTCTCACTAAATAAATAAATAAAATCTTTTTTTTTAAAGGCTTAGGTAATAGCTTCAATTGCTTATTAAGTTGATCTTTTTCATTTCAGAAACTGATCTCCAAAGCAAGGTCCTGTATTTGGCATTTTTTGTTCCTCAGAGAATTAAAGGCTTGAAGGACCCTAGGGCCAAGAGCATATGGCTGACACAAAGAGGCACCTGAGACCATTCGAAATTCCCACTAGTGAGACAGTGGTTTGGGCCTCAACTGTCAAGATTAGTTGTCTATTTACTAGAGTATTATTCAGTTTCCTCCTCCTTCAGACTGGGTCCTCTATCTGTATGGCAGAAGACCATTGATTTATTGTAGCCAGTCCATAAACTTGATAAGCGACAGGAGCGTGGGAATGTTGGGGCCTTTCCCATGCGTGGTGAGCTCTGTGTTTTGCTGTAACTGAGTTCTGTGAACTCTGGCCCTATCACAATATCCTTCATAATACAGAGCTACCCTTAGACACCGAACTTTCCTTGGAAGTGATGACAGGTCAAAATTGGAGATTTTATGTGTGTGGTGTCAAAAATTTAGTGCACAATAATATTCATTGTTAAGGGAAGACTGGCATGTTAGAAGCACGAATTGATGTTAGTTTAGACATACTGCTTTAAGTGTTGTAAGACATTGATTCAAGCATTTTGTAGAAATGTTATGTTTTTGCTTAAAACACTTGGGGCAATTGACATGCTTCAGCAACCTTTGATTTTACATATCCTTCCTTTTTTGGAATTTTATTTTATTTTTTATAACTTTTCTATTTAAAAATCAATTAATGTATAGTGTATTATTAGTTTCAGAGGGTAGAGTTCAGTGATTCATCAGTCTTATATAATACCCAGTGCTCATTACATCATTTGCCCTCCTTAATGTCCATCACCCAATGACCCCATTCCCCCCATCCACCTCCCCTCCAGCAATTCTCAGTTTGTTTCCCATGATTTAAGAGTCTCTCAGGTTTGTCTCCCTCTCTGATTTCGTGTTATTTTTCCCTCCTTTCCCCTATGTTCCTCTGGTTTGTTTCTTACATTCCACATATGAGTGAGATCATGGGATAGTTGTCCCCGCCTTTACCCAACTCTCCTGGTTGGCTCTGCATCTTTTCAGCACTTCTGTACTACAGTGAACATGTGGGTGCAGTCCTTGATCTGGGTTTCCATATAAACAGCAATTAGATTGGAGTTTGGGTTTTGTAAGGTATACAATTTTTCCTTTTAATTTTATTGCATCGAGAAATAAGGATAATATTTACCTTGCAAATTTATGTTAATAATGATCATAAACATATGTAAAGTGCTCAGGAAACTAACTAGAATATATGTTCATCCAGGGAAATGTCTGTGGTTTTTCTTTGTTTCCCTTTAGTGTGGATATTCAAGAACTGTTGCCAAATAAGAGGCTTCTCAGATACAAACACAAGAGCACATGCTGAAACTGCCTTTGAAAATGCAAGCCAGCTGGCTGCTCTAGACAAATGCTTAGGAAGAAAGCCTTCTTCATCTCATTCATAAATGGGAAATGGGATTGCCAGCCCTAACTGTCTTGTTTATTTATTTTTGGTTTCTTTAAACAATGTATTCGTGAATAACTGTGACCACATTAAGAAGAGGGTGCACTAGGAAAGTGAGGGGTGACCTTTCACAAGGCAGTGTTATAACCATCTCTATATATGGAAGTCTAGAGATGATTCCATGCAGGAAACACTCTGGGTGGTGTGGCCTCTGGCAAGCAGTTGATAATCGGCAAGTATGTGTGTGTGTACCAACTTGGCTGGTGTATATGTGTGTGTGTGTGTGTGTGTGTGTCTGTCTCACATGAATATTTTCTGTATTATGGCTCTCTCTCTCCATATATACATGAAACAATGTGGAAATAGGCAACCATCAGTTTGCTCTTTGTGTTTATAAGACCTGCTTCTGCTCTTTGTTTGTTTGCTTATTCGTGTGTTTTGTTTTTTAGATTCCACATGAGTGTAGTCACATGGTATTTGTCTTTCTGGGGGTGGGGGTTGGAGGGATGGTCAAAAATGGGTGAAGAGAAGTGGGCCTCCAGTTATGGAATAAATAAGTCATGGGAATAAAAGGCACAGCGTAGAGAATATAGTCAATGATACTGTGGTAGCACTGTTACAGGCAGACATGGTGGCTATACTTGTGAGCACAGTGTAACATACAGAGAAGCTAATTACTGTGTTGTACACCTGAACATTGTGTGTCAACTATACTCAAATTAAAAAACAAGATGAAAAGGAAAAGAAAATAAAGAAAAATGTGAATATAAATGTTGATTTTTTGTCTATCCCTCTATCCATTATCAACATTTATTTTCATGCTCTTTACGCTCTCCCCTGCATTGCAGGCTAGAAGCTTGAGAACCCTGTTTTCCAGACACCTTTGCTTTTGGTTCTGGCTATAATTTACATTCTGTCAATGAAATCATCTCATGTAAGATCCTGAAGGTAAAAAACAGGCTCAATGAAACCATGTATGAAAAAAATAGAATTCCTTTGCAATTACAAATAATAACTTTCCTAATTTATTGGTTTTGTAAGTTTGGAATTCTGATCAGAGACCTTTCCCCCTTAAAGCAAGAAATAGCTGTTCAGCTTTCACTGCAATGACTGAATCCTTTATTTGAAAAAAAGGGGAATGCATTTTTTTCTTTTGGCTGACTTTTAATGTGACATTGTTTGAGAGACTGAGCACAAAATTTTTAAACAGATGACAAGGCTGTCACCTTTGAATGGCACAAATTTAGTAGCAATAGTAGAGTTTTTATTATGATTTCCTTTAAGTATGAAACCCCAAAGTTATTCCTCTATGCCTTCATGATGAAATTACATAGAGTGGCAACATTTAAGACAGTGATTGGGAGAAAACAAGTGTGAGGAAGGCAGTATAATTTTCATCTAAGGAAAGAGTACTAGACTTGTGGGAAGGTAATTGTAGGTATTACTGAACAATGTAATGATCCTCCCCTATGAAAAGTTCATCTCCAAGAAGCATTCCATCAGGGAGGCTATCAACTAGATCTGGCCTTTGATAAACACACCCACTTTAATAGCAGTCCCTGGGATGAAAAGGTTTGGATGCTTTCAAGGAATCACAAATTCATGGCACTCAATCTCTGCAGCCTGAAAATATGAAATGAAAACTCTAGTGTGCTGCCTTGAAAGCTATCAAATTATACTAGAATCCTACTTTTAGACATAAAAAGAAGACATACATAGGACATAACATGTTACTAATGATTTCATCTTTCTCTTTATCCCTAAAATGATTTTAAGCAACTGGCTATGATACAAAATAATGCTTCTTGGCCTGATGTAAAACGAGGAATTGCCCAAGGTGATCCCCAAGGTGTCTTCCATACTACACCCTTTATGAGAAAATCTGGGAAGTCTGTCCTTCAAAACTTCATTACAAGGGACCATAAGGTAAGGTCTTAATAATAAGCCTCCTTATGTGGTGTTTAAGATAGACCTAACTTCATTCTAGAATCTACCCAATATTTGGAATGTTGTGATTCTGAAGCTTACATGTATTCACAGTGTTGTTGTAAACTTAATTCCCTAGAAAGTTATGAGACGAGGAATTATTCTCTGTTCTTGTTACTAACTTGGTGAATTTGGCAAATGCTTGTTACCTTTCAGTGCTGCAAATTTAGTAACAGCAGAAGATTGTCTTATTACAGTCCTTATATTACATGAATTCTAAAACTAAGTTCGGTGATTTGGAAGGAAGGTAGTTAGGAGGACAGTTTACTTTTCATCTAATGGAACGTTTAACTTGCGAAAGGTAATTGTAGTATTACTGGAAAAAGTGGAGTTTCTTTGCTGACAAAATAGACTTCCTTTTGAAGAAAAGGGTGTCAGTTTTATCCTGTTGGGAAATTTTTCTAGCCAATATTTTATATGTTTAAAAAAAAGTTTAAGCAACAAAATTTACAATAACCAAAGTGTAGAAGTAACTCAAATGTCCATCAACAGATGAATGAAGGAACAAATGTGATATAGCTAAGTGGACTATTATTCAGCCTTAGAAAGGAAGGAAGTTCTGACCCATGCTACAATGTGAGTGAAACTTGAGGACATTATGCTAAGTGAAAAAAGCCAGTCACAAAAGGACAAATATTGTATGATTTCGCTTATACAAAGTAACTGGAATAGTCCCATTCATAGAAACAGAATGTAGAATGATACCTGTCAAGGGCTGAAGGAGAGGGATGGGGGAGTTAGTGTTTAATGGGTACAGAGCATCAGTTTGGGAAGATGAAAAAGTTCTGGAGATAGACAGTGGTGAAGGTTGGATAACAGTGTGAATATACTGAAATCTATAGCACTGTAAACTTAACAATGGTTAAAATGGCAATTTTTAGGTTATGTCTGTTTTACCTCAATTAAAAAAATAAATTTAACAAGAAAGTTTAAAGCGACTTCAATGTCCTCATGTTTATCCTTTTTCCTAATTTACGAGGGAAATAAGTCTTGTATCTCCATAATTCTGTGTCCCAGCCAGCTGCTTTAAGTCTGCATAAAATATCACCAGTGCCTTTTGGCTCTTTTAAGGTATCTCATTTGGTAGGCCATCAACTTTGAGACAAATCTTTGTGACTTTGAACTCAGATAAAATAGAGTTACCTCTAAGTTGTATCTTGCATTTGTTTTACAATTATAAACATGGAAGGTAGATAAAGAAAAATAATGTTACCAATTTGGAATATTGCCTTTTGGGAGATTACACACATGGCAGTTTATCTTAAAGATGTGATATACCCTGTCCTCTTATTGCATGTATTTTTTTTTAAGATTTTTATTTATTTATTTGACAGACATAGATCACAAGTAGGCAGAGAGGCAGGCAGAGAGAGAGAGAGAAGCAGTCTCCCCGCTGAGCAGAGAGCCCGATGCGGGGCTTGATCTCAGGACACTGGGACCATGACCTGAGCCGAAGGCAGAGGCTTTAACCCATTGAGCCACCCAGGTGCCTCTGAATGTATTTTAAAATGCACATTTTTGCATCAAAAATGATGCAAAAAATGCATCAAAGATGCTTATAAAATATTTTCTTATTTGTTAAAGGGAACCCCACTTATTGATATGCTTCTTGTTTCCCTTTGAATATTTGACCAAATTCTTCTCTTCTTTTACCTTTTAATGGTGCTTAAAGCAAGCTAATAATGCCCTGAAAAGTTGTTTATTTTTCTACCTGTTTTCTGCTATAACTCTCATAATTACCTTTTTGTGTCAAAGTTTCATGCCAATAATACTAAAGTGAGAATAATTTTTCCATTATTTAAAGTAAAGTTACAATGATCTATCAAGTGTTTTAAAATTCAGATTCTCATCCAAAAACTTTCATAATATTTATTTTAGAATAGTACCTACTCCCTGCCCCCAGGAGGCAGGTGGTAAAAGATAAGAGGAAAGAGGACATCAAGCACCTATACATTTAAGGCACCTTGAATTTTCCTCCTTAATAGTCCTGTTTTTAATGATGAGTTTGTTATTACTTATGTTTGGCTGGAAATTTTCATAAATGCTTAAATTCTTTCATAGACAAAATAATTTAGAATAGAATAACCATCACAAGGAATACCCAGTAACTTGTATCATTGTCCTGAATTTAGAGGTGAAAGCATTTATAACGTAAGCACCAAGATACTTGCAAGTTCTGGAAAGTTATTAGCAGAGAAGCCCATTGTAAGTCATGAGTGTCTGCAGGGGCAGGAATGGGTGAGGCAGAACTTTTAATGCTAAACACATCTTGGGCAGCAGTTATCCTGGCTTTGGACAGGATTTGTTATAATAACTTTTTCCTCCCAAATCTGTTGCAAAATGTAGAGTTTCAAGTGCTCCCAGATAGTTATATCAGCGAGAATAAATTTCACAGTGGAAAGGCTGTCTGTTTGGAGTCCACTGAGAGTCAGTTATTTCCCCATGAATGGTTCAAATTTATTTTGGGTCAGTCTGAGTAAATGTCAAGCGCTTTTTTACATGGTGAAAGTAAGCTCTTCTGTAGGCACCGCCTATGAAAGCCAGATATCATGGCAAAGTTAGGACAGCTCCTCAGTCTTTTATTGGCAATTCTCAAATCCAAACTCCTCGGAAAACTCAGACTTTGTTTTCACAATTTCATTGATGATGTTATTGGTGCAGACCTGATGTGACTATTCAGAGTTTTAACTCATTCTACTTATTATAAATGTTTGTACATCGAACTGTGGACATATTAGTGTTTGATTACAAATGCTTCCCTAGAGCCTGTCAGGAGTGTTCCATAATGTGATATATGCACAAAAATCAGAACATTTCTGAATTCCCAAATACCTCTGGCTGTAAGGGACTCAGAAAAGGGATTTGGGTCTATACTACCATACATATTTGCATTACTACTACTAAGTAAAGATATTCTTTTCACAAAACAAATATTTACTGTATGCACATTTTGTCACACACTGTGCCAGGGGTGGCATATACAGTGATGGGGGAAATATACAATTCCTACTGTCTAGTTAGGGAAACAATCACATGTACAGCTATATAATTACAAATGTATCTCTATTTGTATATCTTTATGTCATATATATTTAAATATACCAGATACAAAATTATATGTAATATTGTATACAGTATATTATATACATATTAAATATATGCTATGTATATAACTTTAGAATGATATAGATAACCATATGTATAGGTATATAATTTCAAATTGTGTTAGATTGTATGAAAGAAAAGAACAGAGTTCAGGAAAAAATGGGGGAGGGTCTAATAAAGATTAATGAATCAGAGAGTATTTGAATGGAAACCTAAAGAGTTACTGCAGTAGACAGGTGAAGGGGATGAGGAAGATATCCCATGTAGAGGAAACAGGTTGTGCATAGGTATAGGCAAATGTGAAGGGCATAAAAAGACTATTTGCTTAGCTCATGACAAGGGTTAAGAGAATAAGATGAGATGCAGCTTTAGAAGCAGCAGAATCTTGATTATTTTGAATGGACCATGGAAAAGACAAATGTTATTCTATTTTCTGGGGAATGATATAATCAAATTTAGTTTTTAAGTTATCATTCTAGGATATAATAGGAATTCTAAGAATGAATTGGAGTTGTACAAAATTGAAAGAAAATAAAAAACATTTCAGATGAGAGATGATGGAGGAAAGATCAGAGTGAAGGAAGTGGAGATGAAGAGAAAGAGATGGAGTCAAAATTTAATTTGGAGAGAAGACTGGCAAGGCTTAGTAATGGATTGGCCACAACAGTTAAGGGAGAGGCTTGCTGTTTTCTGGGTGAATGGAGGTGTCACTTGCCAAGACAAAGAAGAGTAGAAGAGGTGGGTATATTTTGGGGGTTGGGATGAGGGGAGAGAAGAGTTCCATTTTAGACACATTAAGTGTCCAAGTGGACATCCAAGTAGACATGTCAAGTAGACATTTGGATACACAGATCTGGAGCTGAGATATAAATTTGGAGGCTATTAACTTAGGAGTTATAATACAGATGGACTTAAAGCATAAGAATGGATGACTATTCTTCAAGAATGAAGACAGAGAAGAAGGTCAGAGGCTAACCTTCAGTCTTGTTGGGGGAATTTCAACATTTAAAAATCAGGCAGAAGTGGAAAAATCAACAATGTGGCATGAGAAGGAGCGACTAGACTGGTAGGAGAGGAACCTGGTAAGTGTGGTATCAAAAAATCCAGGAGAAAAGCGTTTTAAGAAGCAAGTGTTCAAAAAAAAAAAAAAAAAAAGAAGCAAGTGTTCAAGAATGTTGAATGCTGCAAAGAAGTAGGAGAGAAGGGGTCTGAATGGCTCCTTGTTTTTGACAACAAGAGGTTAATTGTGGCCTTAGCAAAAGCAGTTTCTATAACTGAATTGTGGTAGGTCAATCAGTGATGGGGTGGGGTGGGTTTTTCGTTTGTTTGTTTTTGTTTTTTTCCAGAAGCTTAGTTGTGAAGGGGAACAGAGAAACAGAGATAAATTGAGATAGGTACAAGGGCAAAGAGATCATTCAAAAGAAAGTCTGAATGCAGATGGGGAATAATGAGAGTAGAGAAGATGCTGAGATGCTCAGGAAAGAAGGGATCCAAGGAGTTGAGGCCATTGCTTACTCTGTATCAGGGTACTGTGGTATTACATCCATGAACCCACTTTAATCCTTACAACACAACTAGAAATAAGTATCACAGTTGTAACACCTCGTTCCATTCCAAATGCCTAGGAAGTCCAGTGAGAATAGCGCTAGGCTTACTCATGTCTACTAGGAATATCTTCGAAGTTCAAAGGAAAGTGCAGATGTTTCTATCTTGCTCCCCTTGGTTGCCTCCAGTCCCTGCCGGCTTTGCCCTCAGCAGGTGCTCACAGAGTCCTTCTTCCCTTGGTCTCTTTCTGTCTCATTCTCATTTCCAGGTCATCCTCTGCCCTCTCCCTCAGTCCTTTGTGTCACTGTACTACTTTTACTTATTTTAGTAAGTTTTCTTTGAATTGTATCCCCCATTCATGGGAAGCATCCATAAAGCTCAACAAAAGCTAATATTGCTCACGTCATATAGCACATCTTGGATTTATTCACTTAATTCAATGACTATTGTGTGCTAAATACTGTACTATACAGTGGTGAACAAACAGATATGGGGCTTTTATTTTAATGTGTTTGTATGTATGGAGGAATGCAAATGCTTGGTGAGTGAACCAATAAATTATTTTCAAAAGATAATTTCAGGTCATGATGAATTCTATGGACAAAATAATCCAGAGTAATGTGATGGGGAACCGAGTGTTTCCTTTAGATTGGGAGATCAGGATAGTTCTGAATACACACTAAAAGACCCCTCTCCACAGGGGATCAAGATGGAAACAAAGAGAACCCACCTTGACCTACTAGGGAGAATGATAAAAATCAAAAAAGTGAAGGAGAATGGAATGTGGTCTAGCAACCTACTCCCATTTCACAGACAAAGATGCAGAGGGCAGTTACCTAGTCTGTTCAAGGCTCTTTGACTCAAAAGGGATAACATTATGATTTCAGGCTCTAACTATCTCCTGAATAAAAGCACCTGTTCTAAGCCTACAGTATATCCCAGGAAGCCTTGAACAGACTAATTTACTGGGCTCTGTAAGTGAAGCTATTACCAAAATAAGCATCTTTGGATGAAATGATTTATGTGCAAAGGCACTGTGAATCTTTTGGAGACAGTGAGCAATGTCAAATCAAGATTTTCACTGCCACGGCATATTATCATTGTGAAATATCATTTTTTTAGACAGGTCTTAAAATTCTGCCAAAGGCCACTTAGTCTTTCCCATGTCTTCTAGGAAGGAATGTGCCTAAATTTTCCCAGAAAGGTGGGTGTTCCCTTCAGAGAAATAGATTGCTCAACCTTGCTCAGTGACAGCCAACTACAGAAAAATCACAATAATTAAGGCAGGATTTTTCTTTCTTTTTTATACCCTACCAAAATTATTTAATAGAAATCCAAGACTCCACATGGTGGTCTGTGCTTCACAATTGCAGAAAAGGATCTAGAAATTGCTGTTGCTTGATTGGTTTGACATCCCTCCAAGATACCCACCTGATACCCAGGGTGTACTGGAAGGTATAACTACGGAGCATGACTTTGTAAAGTATAGGGAGGTGCTTCTTCTGATTCGTCTTTTATCTTGCATACAGTTTAGGGGACTATAATGGATAGTATATAAAGCCAAGAAATAGCCTACCTATTTTAAAAGAGCAAAGGGAATGAAATGATCATTACATGGTTAGAAAATAAGATTTATGAGGAAGGATTAAAGAAGATGGGAGAATGAATAGAAACCTGAAGATATCAGATGTCAGACTGGTGCTTGTTACTATTTCTTCCCCATTCCTGGGCTGGACCTCAGGGTCCCCTGAAAATCCTCTGGAGTACCTCAAGGAATCTCTGTAAGCTCTTCTTCCTACCTCTATTCTATACCTCCTTCTTCTGGTGTCCTCCTCCCTTTCTCTCCCATTTCTTCATGCCTGGTTTATTTCCTCCTACCAACACCTTTAGTAAATTGTCTTACGAAACTGTATTGTTTTCTGGCTCTCTACCCTTTTCGTAAGAACCATTTGCCATTCCCATCTAGTGGTTAACTAAAGATGACCCTTCATGTTGGTTTCTGACACATAGTTTTGCTTACTAAGTGTTTTTTGAATTGAATATTTATAACAATATCTTTGCCACGGCTATCTTATGTGAGTCTGGTGCTTTGTGAATGAGTGACACATACACACAGAAAATAGCCAGTCTGCATATTCACAGCAATTCCCAGCTGCTTGGTTTTCCCATTCCAGCTCCCACCCGTGAAGATCTTTAGAATAACATCAGTTTTGTCAGACTGTTATATTGGTTGGGACCGGCCAACTGCTACAACACAGAACGTCAAATATGTAAAGTTTAAAATTTGGATTGGAAATCCAAAATAAACGTTTGTCACTCCTATTAGGCTGGCTGGCTGGCTGGTTGTACGGGGCTGCTGTCCTCCGAATAGCAATGCAGGCTTTAGATCCTCTTCTTGATCCTTAGACTTCTCCATTCAGTGGGTACAGGGGGAAAAAAAGAGAGAACTGTGTATGTGAGGCCCGGAAGTAGTACAGAAGTATTCATATACAGTTCACTCTATTCATATTTCATTGACCAACACCCAGTCACAGGCTGGATCCAACTGGAAAAGTGGCTATGACATGTCACCCAGCAGTGTACTTAGAAAGAAAGGAAAAATCATTTGGTGAACAACTAACTCATTGTTGGCACAGATGCCATGAGTAAGCTTCTATTTCTTTTTTTTTTTTTAAGATTTTATTTATTTATTTGACAGAGATCACAAGTAGGCAGAGAGGCAGGCAGAGAGAGAGGGAGGGAAGCAGGCTCCCCGCTGAGCAGAGAGCCCAATGTGGGGCTCGATCCCAGCACCCTGTGATCATGACCTGAGCCGAAGGCAGAGGCTTTAACCCACTGAGTCACCCAGGCGCCCCATTCTATTTCTATTAATCAAATGACTCTAACTAAAAGGTTAACATAAAGTATGGCTGCCATAAAGCGTATATACAAAATCATCAAAGAATCTTACCTTTGGGAAACCATTACATTTTGACATACAGGGTTAAGGAAATGAAGTCAAACACATGAAATTATACTGAAGGTTAAAATATACATGGTTGATATACCAGAATTGTGACCCTACCAATATATTAA
The DNA here is from genome assembly GCA_003697995.1 of Taxidea taxus jeffersonii. Classification (NCBI taxonomy): domain Eukaryota; kingdom Metazoa; phylum Chordata; class Mammalia; order Carnivora; family Mustelidae; genus Taxidea; species Taxidea taxus. The sequence continues at coordinate 14,277 of RCUC01108751.1, forward strand.
ATGTTTCTCATGCAAAACAATTAGGAATATTATAGTGTCCACTGAAGACAATTCAGTCACACCTCTGCCGTTTTTGCAGGATATCAGACCCTTTCCCATTTCTCTCATTTTAATATTTATTTTAATATTTAAAAAAAAAGAAAAGCCCCTTTGTTTGATCTGCTTATGTGTGTTATCACAAAAGAATGAATGAACATATAAAAGAGTGAGAAAGAAAGGAGGGAAGGAGGGAGGACAAATCATACTTAGTATATAAACATGTTCACACTTATTTTTATGATCACTTTAGTGCTGCTTTTTAAAATGATGGAGCCTATTAAAATTTGAGATTTTCCTCTCAGCTATGAGAAATATAAACAAGGAGAATTTTATTTCAGTGTTTGTTTTGGCATCAGGTTTAATTATTTTTCTTTTCTTTTGGTTATACCAGCTTACCCCTCTGTCTGTCAGCATTAGTTCTCCCTCATACAGGAGTACTATGGGCTTCTGGTGGAGCACATATTAAAAATAATGGAAGAACAATCAATTTACAAACAACAAACCTGAAGGAAGTTTGGGAAGAAGAGCAGAGCTTGGAGAGAATAAGTAGAAAGCAGAGCTATAAACCAGATTAAAGATCAAAGAACCCAAATTCTTCCTAAAACATTCAACATTATAAAATAACATCATGAGCAGAGTCGCGCAGCGGAAGCGTGCTGGGCCCATAAAATACCATCATGGGAGTTCTATGACTCATTCAAATGGCATTATTGAGTGTGAGGATAGAAGGGACAGGAAGGCCCTGGAGCAGAACAAGTGGCCTACACCAGTAGTCTAGCAGATTTGATCCTGAAAATTCTGTTTATATTTAAGAAACTAGAGCTTAATATCTTTCCATATAGTCATTCTTCCTTCCTTTCCTCTTATACAGAGCACCTTCCAATATGGGAGACACTATGCAAAGACACCATCCTGTCAATACATCTTTGGAGGAACATCAGTTAACATTGCCCAGCAGTTCAAGAACCTCAAGGCTGACTAAACTTCTCAAAGGAGACCAAACAGCTCCTGAGTCTGGAGGGCATGCACTAAAGCAGCATGGACACCTGAGAACAAAGTAGAGAACCATCCATGGAAGCTCAGGGCCATGCATCTGGATGAAAGATTGAATTGCCTTACAAGGAAAGTAAGTGCCTAGGGAGATGTGTTGGGTGAGTCCCATCTCTTGCTTACCTTCTACCTTGCAATCTCATTCATCCGGTCAAAATTTATTGAGTTACAAATGTGCAAGACAATCAAGGCAATTAAATGATGTGTGAGACACAACCCTGCTTTTTTAGGAATATACAGTAACTATTATATAAGAGGGACAGGGCCATCTGAAAGGTACAATCAGGAGCTGTAGGTGTGCATATTTCTCCTGGTGAGACTACAGAAGTTTCAGGGAGGAATCTGCATATTTGAACTGGGCTTAAAAATCTCAAACTTGGGGCGCCTGGGTGGCTCAGTGGGTTAAAGCCTCTGCCTTCAGCTCAGGTCATGATCACAGAGTCCTGGGATCGAGCCCCGCATCGGGCTCTCAGCTCAGTGGGGAGCCTGCTTCCCTCCCTCTCTCTCTGCCTGCCTCTCTGCCTACTTGTGATCTCTGTCAAATAAATAAATAAAAATCTTTAAAAAAAAATCTCAAACTTGCAGGCACATTAGGATCTTTTGTATATGATTTTACCTTTGCATATGATTAATTTAAGTTACATAGTCATATGATTAATTTGTTTATGATTAAGTTAAGTTACATAGTTATAGGCTAAGTTCTTTGCCTGTAGTATAACCAGGTCTACAAAAACCCACTGGTACTCAGAAGCACTACTGTGTATGAAGGCCTCTAAAGGAATCTTAGGAATCACTAATTCAAATTCCCTTACAGTAAATAGAATGACTTCCATGAACCCAAAGGGTCAAATATTTAAGTCATGCCTGATTCTACTGCCCCTGTGCAAATCTGCTTTATGAAAGGAAAAGGAATGGCAAACCCAGGGTCACATAAATGGTTAGAGAGGAGATTTGAATAAAACATGATCAGAAGACTCATTGTAAGATGTCTTATGTTAGGCTAAATGATTTGTTTTCCTGTGAATTCATACAAAAAATAACTATTTACTTACAAAAATGTAAATAAATATGCTCAATAAATTAATCTTCACTCTATTTCAGACAAATGGTTGGAGATTTAAGTATCTGAGACCTAACTAAGTATCACCCTTGCTCCCTTTTACTCAACAAGTTAGATTAGTCTCTCACTCAGAAGGAGCAAGGATATAGTTATTTCCCATTGAGTCAGCTCAAAGTGCTTAGAGCCTTTTCCTCCAAGGAGCCAGGGTGCTATTCACGGAAGTCCTCGTACCAGCTGGCCAAGCTCTGCTTCAGGAAATCAAAATGTGTTGGCCCTGACTTCAGTCTTATTCATCTCGCTTAAGCCTAGAAGGTTCTTTAGTTCCCTTTGACATTTGCAAACTAGATCTATAGCCACATTTCCATGGTTAATTTAGCAATAGATGATTTGGAAAGCTTCTTAAATGTGACATCACATTATACAGGTTTTTCTAATTTAAAATGGCTAACAGAAAAATTATAGACTGGCAATAATGGAAAAAATCAGATGCCTAGAACCTTGAAGTACTTTTTAGCTTTAAGGTCTGGGAATCTTCATAATGCATAGGATTAGTTCTTCTTCATGCCTTCCTCTCTCCTAGCCCAATTCTCTTTTTGGAGAGATTTTTAAAGACTAAAAGCTGAGTGTTTCAATGTCTGTCACCATTTTATCTGCATTTTCACAAGAGTTTTAGCAATCATGTGAGTGAGTCATCTCTTCCTCACCTCCCACAAATAGCGTGGGTTAAATAGAGCCATGGGAATTTTTTAAAAAAAGTAGTAATTCTGACTCTGGAATCTAAAAAGACATCACTTACATTAAAATCACACACGTGCACACACACACACACACACAGTGAATGACTTACCATTGCAGCTGCCTGTGAATGTTCCACAAGGCCTATGCCAGTGATTCGTGTTTTGGGTGTTATCCTTGATCTTCGACTGTTTTGGAAGCAATATTTAAAATCAGAGTGTGTTGGGGAACTGACCTCATTACGTCATATGTGCTGAATCACTGTCCTACAATTCATGTACCCAAGGCACAGGGCAGACGTCACATTGTCAATGCAATGTCCTGGAAATGTGTGCCAGTAAAAATCCTGGCAAGCTTATGGGACATTTTTACTGCTTTTTCCCATTGTTACATTCATGTGATCAAGAAGATACTTTGCTCTCTGTCTCTGTCTCTCTGTCTCTCCATCTCTATGTCTGTCTCTATCTTTCTTTCTTACAATCTCTTTTTCTTTAAACAATCAAATTCTTTTTAAAATCCTTTCATTTGAAGCTACTGATCCAAGGACTTGCCTCGCTACATTCCCAGTGTTTTGACTGTCCTCTAGTGGCTGTTTTGAATCATGTTTCCAAAAGAGCTTATCTTTTTGTTTCTTTCCCATGTCTCAAATAAAAACCTGTGTGCTGGGAGATGTCCTTTACAATTGTGAAGCTTTCGCATTTGAAAAGAACAAGAAAATAATGATGAATTTTAATCTCTATTTTGCTTCATCTTTGCAGTTTGAAAACCCCAAACCTCTGAAATGTTAAGTAAATTAACCCACCTCTGTGTAGCCTCTGTCAATGAATGCCATAGTGTACGAATACTCATTTTTTTGAAGAACAAACTGCTTTTGTCTGCACCACTCAATTTAAGGGAAAACTACTTCTGGAATCCTATCCAAGCTCTTCATACTCTGAGTAATTTTTACTGCTACTCTAATTATCAGCCAGGATGCTTATTTGTAATCACCCGCTTTCAATAATTTAAATAGGTAGTTGTTCAGCCAACTATTTTTATTCAAAATGTGACAAAAGCTAAAATTACATGTTGAATTTTATCCAGATGCTGTCTTCTTTTAGGACATGCCAAAGGATGCAGAGTGATTGTTCATTTTCTTATAACATGTCAGAAGCACATCTTTACTTCATGAATCTAACCAGCAATCTAAAACACAGTCTGCTATTTATGGATAAGTTCAGTTGCTTACCAGAACCAGCAGGCAGGGCATTCTAAGATTTAATTCAGTCTGCTGAATCATCAAACATAACCACACCCAGGCTGTGTTGTTCTTCAGATTTTAGAGATGAGCCTTTCACTGTCTGAATTTCAGCAAGGGATCATTTTGGTTGTTATATTTTCCTCCAAATATAATGGCCAGTTTGAATAAATTTACCAATATGATTATCACTATTTAATATTTCTATAATGGCCCTTAATGTCTTTGGTCTAAATTTTCTTTTGTACTTTTATATACAAAATTCTCAATGAGAACCGAATCAGACAAAATCCAGATACCTTAAGAAAAAATTTCTATTGTTTCATACTTTTTTTTTTTAAGTCCAGTAATTACAGCCTTCTGGGCCTGCAAAGGAGGTCTCTCTGAAAAGTCCCAGAGTTGCAAAATTGCAAAATTGAGAAGCTAGGTTAAAGGTTTTTTTCTGTTTTGTGAAATTTGCTAGATTTTGCCAAGCCCCTGTTTTTGCACCAAAAAAGTTTCAGGGAAAGCTTGTTGTTATCCTTTGTCTGGGTCCTTGTTCAAAAACTGTCTTTGGAGTAGTTAATTGCTATTAGCAAATGCAAATACAAACAGTTGCCTCAAAGCAGCTCAGTAGTCCTTTTGTCAGTTCCCAATGGGCCCCTCGCCAGTTTCTCATTGTGGATTTTCCAAATTTTCATCCTTTTCTTCAAATCCACCCCACAACTCCCCACAGTCACTATCACCAGATTACCTTGGCTCTTACCTCACAGAGGAAGTAGACTATTTACAAGAACTCCTTTAAGTTCCATTCACTCTATAACCGTACCTGCATTTGTGATCTCAGGGGCAGGGTTGGGGTTGGGGGCGCAGAGACTCTTCTGATTTTCCAGGACCAGTCCCTCCACCTCATTCTTGTTTCCTCAGAGCTTTTGCTCCTTGTCTCTGTGATTTGGGGTCCATCAGAGTCCAAATGACAGCTTCCAGCTCCTTCCTGAACACAGAGGCCACAGGTGGCTCCTTTGACAGAAGCTGCCATGTTTTCAGTTATGTGGCCCTGCCACCCTGGCTTCAAGGGATTGCATTGTGGAGAGAGGCTGCAGCCAAAGGCAGCAGATGTAAGGGCCGTAGCCAAAGGCAGCTCAGATGTGAGATCCAAAATGACATGGTGTCTGAGTCCTGGTTGGATTCCTGTTTGCAAGCAATAGGAAATGATTCCAGCTAATTTAACCACACCAGAATCTTTGCTGAAAGGATGTCTGTGGCTCAGATATCTATAGGGACCTAGAAGACCTGGCTTAGAGAGGAGGTAGAAACCAAGGTGCTCTGAAGAGGTCTACAGTGGGGAGCACACCAAAAGTTATGCAGGAGGCACAGCAGGTTTAGCCTGCTGCCTCCACTGCTGCTCCTTTGATGGGAATGTCTTCAGCTGTCCCTATACTTGTCTGACTAGCTGAGGCCAAGTGACAGGCTTGCTCTACAGCCAGGCTAGGCAGAGAGAGAGAGAGAGAGAGAGAGCACTGGCCCATTGGCTACAGTAGTGTAGGATGTGGGTTCCATGCCTGGATCTACACGGTAGAAAATTCCCTGAAGGGATATTGGAGTGTTAATAGGGCTTGGATCCTAGACAGTCCAAACCAACAAATGATGATTATAGACAAGTCTCTAACACAATGAAATGCTTGTGTGGAGAACATGAATGTGAGACAGAGAAAAGAGAGAAGTAGAAAGCAGTAGAAATGGAGGAGCAATAGCAGAGAGAAACAAAGATGAGAGACTCAGAGCAGTTGGGATGGACAGAAATTGTGTCATGATAATGGTAAGTCATAAGAGTAGAGGATGGATTAATGTCCACTCTTGGGGGTGGGGAGACAAATGGAGACTACAGGTGCTGGGTTGCTTGGGACACTTGAGCTAGCTCAATTCTGGAAGAGTAGGTAGTGTTAACCTAGTTCATAGGCTTTGGAGTCAGAAACTGATGGAGGACCCTGAGATTCATACCCCACCCTAATATTCACCCACTGGGTGATCTTGAACATATTTTTTAACACTACATCCTCACTTTTCTAATCTGGAAAAGTTATATTTACATTATATGGTTGATGTAGCAGCAAAATGACAATACATATAAGTTCTTATCATAGTTCTTGGTATATTATATGTTAACTATTATTATTATTATTATTTCACATCTCCCATGAGTTTACAAATTCTATTCTATTTTTTTTAAGATTTTATTTATTTATTTGAGAAAGAGTGAGCAAGAGAAAAGGAGAGCACAAGTGGGGGGAGGGGCAAAGGAAGTGGGAGAAGCAGACTCCCTGTTGAGCAGGGAGCCTGAGGCCTACACTGGGCTCATTCCCAGGACCCTGAGATCATGACCTGAGCGCCCACTCAGAGGGAGCGGAGAACCCTCGGGAACAGAGAGGTCAGTGGGATGGTAGCAGAACAAGGGAGAGAGAAAAGGCCAGAGAAGTGATAATAATGAAGGGGGAAGATTCTAATTATTCATTTGCTTGGGGGTTACATGAAACATTGACATGCATAACAAATGCTTAGGGAGGGTTGAATGAGTTATCTAATTGTAACAAAGAGAGATGTATGGTAGTGTTAGAATAGTGGTCCTTGGTGTCAGGTGGGAGAGTTACTGTCATCATCCTAGCTCCAGTTGAGCCAGGGTGAACAGGACAGGGAGGGGATGAGGACCCAAGAAGTAAGGCTTAATCCAGATTGTGGTGTCTCTCTCCCATTTGAGCATTATGTTATACAACCCAATACCCATAATGCATGTAGCTCACCCAGTCACTCATGGGATCATTCACCCACAATTTTAAAATATCATATTCTCTGCTTTTGACTTGTTAGGTAAATTTTGTCAATGATGGTTTTCTTCATTTCTGGGTCCTTCATGTTTGCAACTATGATTTGTGTTGATTAATGGCTAAACACTGTTTGAAAATATAATAAATCATTATGGAAATTCTGGGCAACTGGATTATTTTTTGCTTTCATGACTCAGAATTGGCAACTTTACAATTTGTGTTTTATCTCCTTTGGATGATTACCTTCATCAGTCAAGCCAAATGGAAATAAAACCTGCCTTAGGTGGGGGTGAGGCATAGGCAAGTAGACTTTGGCCAAGTAGAGCTGACAGTCTTTCAGGGATGGAAAGACTCTTGTCCAATTTCTTCATTTTACAAGTGTGGAAACTGAACTTAGTAAGCCCAAGTGACTTACCAAGGCTGTCCTAGGGGAACAAAAATAGGAGCACATACGTCCTCCCCTTACTTGAATCATTATGGAATCACTAATATTTGGTAGAGACAGTTGAAAAACTTTATTTTCTAAGCACTGGGTAAGTGGAGGTGGAATTTAAAAAAATTAAATCAGGTTTTATTGACCTATTCTTCATGTATAATCTCCATTCCACAGGTGTAGGGTCTATTTTGAGAATCTGTGAGGAATTTGAGGAAGATAGCAAAATGGCCAGATTTATATTTCAGAAGTTGATCTAGCAAGAGTACTCCTCCGTACTGCAAAGAAATTTTAAAAAACTATATGTATTTAAAAAATAATTCTTGCCACATTTTTATTAACTGAAATTAGTTTTATTGTTGTGACTCTTTTTTGACTTGTACAAGAAATAATATTACTTTTTAAACGTGATTTTTATTAACATATAATGTATTATTTGCCCCAGGGGTACAGATCTGTGAATCATCAGGCTTATACAAGGAAATATATTACCATTTTGCTTTTATTGTTTTATTTCTAGATATTACCATGTGTTTCTCCTTGAATTGGCTTGGTTCAGATGAAACTTTTAGTTAGAGTTGCTTATAATAGTGATTATCTGTTTGTTATCTTTTATGCTCAGTGGGCCCTTAGAGCCAGGTATAATGCAGAGTAAGACACCTGTGACCATGCAATGATCAGTGGAGACCCACTTCAAAGTCAATGTGATGTACCCTGTACTCATGTATTCTTTGATTCACTATAGAATGCAGCATTGCTATCTTTCATTTTGACTTATAAGATCTAGGACATTAGTTCATTTATTATTATTTATTAGTTCATTTATTAGTTCATGTATGTTTGTATGTATGTGTATACATGCATAGGTATGTGTTTGTGTGTGTAGGGAAATAAAAATAGTATAAAACATAGTCACTAATCTGAAGTTACCTCCCAATTGTCTCACCTTAACCCCTACCATTTCTTATAAAGCATGGGTAGTGGACCTTTATCAATTTTGTTTTTGTCCACCCAAGCTCAGAACACATATTCTATGTTTGGAAAATGTTCTCCCTTATTGATGTCTTGCCAGAACTCATTATCAAAATGCTGACAATAGTGACTCCATCTTTGGCTGTCCACCTTGCTCATGCTCACTTGATGACCTCTCTTGGGAATGCATGTTCTTCACTTAGAGATTAATATACATACCTTAGAAATGCCTGCGAAGGCTCGGATTGGGGGACGCTTGCTTTGGCCTCCCATGAATCTGTTAGAGATAACATAGTCTTTCCTTTTCCTGATGCACAGGTGACACCACAAGATTTAATTAAATGTTAGTTTTCAATTAGCTACATGCAAACCTTCTGATCTTTCTACAGCCCACTCTCCTTAACCCCATCCCTTGCTTTATAAAATCTGTAGCATAAGGTCTGGACTTTGCTGAGAATAGCTGTACAGCACCTGGATCATTGCCTGCCTGATCCCTGACCAGTAAGTTATCTTGAGTGAAACTCTTTGTGAATTGTATGGAGTCACCTACTTCGTTTTCCAGGCTCAAAGTGTCTTATCAGTTTGGGCGCTACTTTACTGTCCCTCCCTTTCCTTCTAACACTCACCTTTCTAGGCTCCTTGCAGTTAGGGCATGGATCTAGGCTCTGTTAGTCAGATCCATCTGCTCTCCAGATTGTGAATCAGTAACTAGTGACTCCAAGAAGCAAAGACCATCCAGAATATATTTGGACAACATATGGGGTTTGGGACAGCACACACATCACATTTGGTTCCCAAGGGGAGTAGTGGGAGCTGCTCCCTAAGCAGTGTCCAGGGTCTGGTCACTGAGGCTACTCAAATGTGCTATGGTGTCTGTGCCTGACAGGAGCTTCAGGATGTCTTTATTTGACAAGTTTGCTTTTGGGAATTGTTTCTAAAATCCATAACTTTGTTTCTTTAGCCCTTAAGGAGAGTACATGAGCTATCTAGTAACTTTTAAATCATTTCTGCTTTAATTAGCTGGGGTTGGTTCTTTTATTTGCATCCAAAAACCCTGTTGCTGAAAATTGTACCAGGAGAGACTGCAGCTCATATAGACCTTCAGAAAAATTGAGGGAACCTGGAGTTTATTACCTGTCCTTGGAGGGGAAAGCAAAAGTGGAAACCAAGCTGATATTAAGAAATGGACCTGAGAAGAAACTGAAATTAGTGGGGGAAAGAAAAAAAAGAACGGCTACTCAAATTATTGCCTGTTGTCCCCTTGAGTGACAGCCCTATTGAAGGCTGGTGTGTGAGACTAGGTAATTGTTCCAAGAGGGCAGCTGAGGGGTGTGAGAAATTCAAGGACTGGCAGATATAGGACTGGGCAGTTTAATAGAAGAAAATAACACTCCAGGTCTTTAGCTCTCAGCTCAAGACACCAACTGAAAACCAGTCACTTCATGAGATAGAAATGTGTAATCTCTTTCAGCCGCAGGGCTGAGATGATTGGAACCTACACTCAAAGAATTATATGCCAGGTGGCTTATACCACTTTATACCCTTCCCTAGTCTCTTATATGGAAATTTCAATATTAACTAACAGGGTGCTAAGTAGAGGTCTTAACATGGGGTGGAGATGTGTGAGAAGCATTGGGTTGCTCAGTGTTTGAACCAACAAAGGCCACTACACTGTGCCCCATATCCACCCCACTCCCAGTGTAAGCATGCTCTAGGGCCCATTATAAAGTCAACCTAATGGAATTGCAAGATATTATTAACTTATATTTGCAAAATTCTGGATGATACATGAGGGATCGAATTCTGAAGATTGCTGACCAAGGATGGAAGAATGTGACTTAGATCAAGAAGAATATGTCAATATGTGTACATGCACCTATATGTAATTCTATATTCAACTGGGGTTGGATTTTAGTTACTTTTTGTTGTCTGCTGATGAACTTGGATTCAACAGTGGCCTAGACATTTCTTATATAACAATGAGGAAGAAACTAAAAGATTTAGAAGTGTAGGGGAATGGGAGGGAATTTGTTTGTATTCAATCCATTCCCTTAACTCCTGATTGTGGCCCCAAGGCCTCCCTGAGTTGTGCATTGAGAAATTCATTGGTGAGGAGAATCCCAGCCTTTTAGGAAATATCTGTAGAGTCTCTTCTTTGGGGACCTAAAATTCAGTGAGGGGAGACACAGTTGAAGTGAACTCTGATTTCACTGGGGTATTAGAGTCCCAGAGTGGCAGAAGTCACATATCAGGATGTTAACACTAGAGACAGTTAGGGTTTGGGTGGATAGTGGGGAAGAAGAGATGATTCAATGGGTAATCACAATGGTCTGACCCCCAGAGATTTTTGGTATTTGCTAATCAGTCAGGAGTACTCTAGAAATGACCTATATATACAGCCCACCAAGAAAACATTTGATTTGTAAAAGAACACCAACATCAACCAAAACCCCCAAATCCTAGGTGTGTCAACTAAAGGCCCAATTTGAACCATGACTTAGAAAAAAAAGTCTTGGCCTTTTATTCAATATCCAAACTTAAATGTTAGATATGAAAAGGAAGCTTAGGTACTCTTGAAAAAATAATTCTGTAATGATATTACAAGTGTGCATTTCTCCTAGCCTTTAGCCAAGAGACCTTCAGCTATGGGAATGGATCTACAGTGGGAAAGGGAAGTGCTTGGATCTTTCACATATAGCACAACAGTTGCTCTGAGCTCACAATTGTTCTTGGGGATCCAGAACCCCATTGTGACCAATCAGGATGAGGGTTTGTGGTGGTCAAGTAAGAAATGGGATTTTGAAATGAATCTACCTCAAAGGAACCTGAGCTCACCTCTGTTACTTTACTCAGTTCCTGGTTTTATGATGGGAATGAAACTCTCAACAACCACAAAATCCTTTTGTCGACTTTCCACCACATAGAGTAAGGGTTATTATTTAAGAATTGCCTAATGGAAACCCCTAGGATTCCTAGTGTTGTTGTTTTTTTAAGTATTTTTTTAAAGATTTTATTTATTTATTTGTTGGAGAGAGAGAGAGAGCGAGCACAGGCAGAGAGAGTGGCAGACAGAGGCAGAGGGAGAAGCAGGCTCCCTGCCAAGCAAGGAGCCTGATGTGGGACTCCATCCCAGGACACTGGGATCATGATCTGAGCCGAAGGCAGCCGCTTAACCAACTGAGCCACCCAGGCGTCCCTTCCTAGTGGTTTTTAAAATACCATGCATTCATTCATTTATTCAAATAATTGTTTAAATATTTATTTATTTACTTATTAGACAGAGAAGGAGGGAACATGCACACAAGTGGGAGAAGGGGCAGAGGGAGAGAATCCCCAAACAGATCCCCTGCTGAGCCTAAGGTGGGGGCTGACACATGGGGCTTGATCTCATGACCCATGAAATCATGACCTGAGCTGAAACCTAGAGTTGGTTGCTTAACCAGACTGAACCACAGAGGCACCCTATTCAAACAATTTTTATAGATTGCCAGCTATATGTCAGAGCCTAGCACTGGTAATTGTTAGTAAAGAAAGCAGGACAAATAGAAATTTCTGCCTTAGTGGGGTAAAAATCTTACAGGAAGAAGACAAATTAATAAGTGAAGTATATGGTATGTCAGATAGTGATTAGTGCCCCTGAGAAAAAACAAAATTAGAGATAGAGTAAGGTGGAGGGATTGCTTCATTTCTCACAGAGCCAGTTGGGATTACAAGGGGATGAGGGCTAATGTGGGGTTCCTGGACTTGTTGCAGTGATTAGTATAAACACAGTTTGAAGGTAACACCAAATGGGTAAAATTATAAACAAAACCCGAATTTCACACGGTAGAAGGAATCAAAAAGTCACCTAAAAGGTGCAAGGGTGTTGACTCCCTATCTGATCTCCATTAGTTAGATGCGGGGGGGAGATGAGTGTTGGAGAAAGACAGGTTAGTATTTTGATATTAGAATTTAAGCTAAGTGTGCAGCATAGAGAATCCAGCTCATTGGAGTTGATCAGTAGATACGACATTTTATCTGTGAGTCCTCATTCTAGCTGACACTGAACCTTAGCACTGATCATTTGGGCATTAATCTTAGAGTGTTTAGCAGCTCAGCTGGCCTCCACGGAGTGGGGCTAGAGAGTCAAGTACTAAACAGTGTTGGAATCCTCCAGCTCTAGGCTTGATTGATTGTTATAGGGTTTGTTTCCTAAATGGCTTCCCTTTCCACTCAGTTTTATCATCATTAAATCAGCGGGATAGGCTGCCTGGATGTTGATGTCTAAACTGAAATTAAAATCTGTTTGTTCAGGAGGGTTTCATGGAAGCTTAGTATAAAAGAGAAGAATGATTTATGCAAAGGTTTATCTTTCAGCACATTTGTTTTCAGAACCCACCCAGTTTGATTATATAAAGTGAATTAGCTTTTGTCCTTGAGCTGAGCAACTTTGGATTTGCTGCCAAGCACTAAAGTACAAAGGGAAGATCTCCTCCTATTGAATGTAGTTCTTTGTTAATAACATTAAGAAAAAGGATGGCAGTTCACCATTCTTCAAAATATGCCCTAGTGGGCCTGGCTTATTTACATTAATTTTGTAAAATTCCTTTTCTGGAAAGTTTCTTCTCTTGTCATAAAATACACCTATTTCTTGCAGAAAATCTGGAAAATTCAGGAAAGTGGCAAGGAAATGTATTAACAGTTACCTGCCCGTTCACTTAGGCTATATAAACATTGTACGTTCGAATGCTCATCTGTAATTTTATAAATACTCATTTATCCATGTAACCCTTCAGACTGAGTGTTTTCTTTCATACTTGGAAAGAATTAGCAAACATCAGGAGAGTATGTAGGTTTTGACAAAAAACAAAGGAGATGCTTTATTTTGCAATTTTTCTGAACAGGTCCCTGAGAGGCCCAAAGAAGGTTTTCAGCTGTATTTTATAGGACAGTTGCTCTCACAGAATATGTTTATGAATTGCCTTCTTTTCTTTTCTTTTTTTCCGTTTTCTTTTCCTTTCTTTTTGTGTTGCTACTGCTTTTAGTTTGTGTTTTTTAGCATCGTGGTTCCTTGAATTCACCCCAGGCAACATTTCTGGGCTAGATAGACCCGGGATATTACTTGTGCAGACACAGCATTGCCAACATTCCATTTGAGGGCAAAATCAATCCACTTAAATTAACAAATGTATATTTCATTGATCTGTTTGCAGTCACAAAAACCTCATGATACAACGTGAATAGATAGTCTGGTGGGGGTGCAGAAAGCAGGGAGACGTGAGCAAATAACATTTTGGTTTCGTAAGACAGAAGTATAAACAATTCATCTAAAAAAACTTGTATGGAACTTTTAATTTTATAGATATGATCTCATTTCTAATGAAGAGATAACACTAACATTAACTTATTAGTCTGTATATATTTATTGAGTGCCTGGTATGTTCCAACACGTAGGACAGCAAGAAAGGCACAGTATGGCCAGAAGTCACCTTAGCAAGGAGGCATTTGATTTCAGGATGCTTGATTATTTGATTAAATGTCATTAAACAATAGTTCAGTGATGGTTTTATGATCATAAAATGTATTTGCTTTAAGTGCCTTAAATAAGGCATCAGCCAAAACTATACCAGATTGTGATAAGACCAGAGAAATTAATTACCTTGGTTTGTGCTCTTTTATAATTGTTCAACACCTGCCTACATTTAAGTTTTCTGCTTTATCTTTGTCTTCCCTCTACATTCCAAAAACATATGCTCATGTGTCCAACCCCCCTCCCCACCGCAACACACATACACACAGATTTTACTATCCAACCCCACAATGCCTTTTCCTCCTCTCCATTGAGGCAAAAAGTACTCTACCTACTTTAGTTCAAGCTGTGTATTAAACAAACATATCCGTGCTTGTGCTTTATTTCTTCAGGAGAGCTTTAATGATTTATTACTGACAGTTTTGAGTTTATTCAGCTTACTTTAACTCCAGGCTGCATCATACTTTCATTGTACTCTTGAAATTATACATGTTTCTTTTGCATGTATATATTTCTACCTTCTCTTCCACATCAGACCATAAATCTTTAAGAGAGCCGATCTTTACCTCCAACAAGAAGGACAAAGCGCTGTCACTTCAGTGCGTTCGGGTACTGTATTTATAAAGTACCAAAAGGAGTCATGTTATTTTACTTAGGGATCTGTCATTTGCAAGGAACAGACGCACAAACTTTGCTGTGTAAGTACATAATCGGGATTTTATGGGAATCTGAGAAGAGGAGCTAATGCAGATAGTTGGGAACTCCATGCCTCTTGTGTCTTTCCGCTTGTCACTGAGTCTTTCTCTCTTGTGATTTTCTGATTCTCTTACCATGTGTGTTGTTGTTTCTTGTCTTCTCTGTTTCTGTACACTAAGCTGCCTTTATGGGAAATCGCATTTGACAGCAAAGCCACATGGCCTGGATTTCAATTTTGCTCTACCACTTACAGCTTGTGACAAGCTTCTTAATTCCTTTGTGCCTCAATATTTTCATTAGTAAAAGGTGATGGTAGGAGTCGTTAATAACAGTAATTATTTTGTAGGGTAAATACATTAACAAAGTGAAACACACAGTAAGTTCCACATAAATGGTAGCTCGTTATTTATCCATTTTATTTTCATTTCCTCATAACTCCAGTTGACTTGTACTATTATTGTTGTCATATTTTCTATAAGAGCTGTGATCCTACTAATAACTCAGTTCAACACTGTCAAGAAAGGAATCTCTTTGGCTCAGTTCATCTTTTTAAACTGGGCCACGTTGGTATTGGTTCCTGGCAGGCCAATGGATTGTCTCCTTTTTAGGCCAGTGCTTTGCTTTGGTCCAATCCTATGTAAGGGGTTGAGGGTGCAATCCCTTGTTCCATGGTATGGCTGCTGTCTCTTAGCAGGTATGGCCAGTCATTTTCCCAGTTTCCAGTGGAAGAGAGGGTAGGCAACAGACACCATAAAAGGGATATTGGCCAGACATATAAGTGAATATGTTTTGGCAAATATCGATTGGATTTTTAGTGAGTTTTTATAAATTGTATCATAATTTTCATTGATTTTATAACCTCAAAGATATAATTCATACTTTTTACTATTACTAAGGTGGACTCTTTAAATCTGGTAAAGACATAATAGTGTTATGGAAGGAGCACTAAGTTTAGAGTCAAGTGATCAGGATGAGTTCTGATTTCTGCCCTTACCCACTGGTTAATCCTGGGCAATACATGGTATCTCCCTGAACATCACTTTCTTCTTCTGTTGTCTGGAATGAAAAATCTGTTTCACAGAATGTAAAATATCAGTTATTGTTATAAATATACTACTTTATAGGGAGTAGCTTCCCTAGATAGTGCCTTACTGAAAAACTCAGCATCAGAGCTCAAACATAAAAAGTACAGCATGGTCACAATAGATAAAAAGTCTTTTTAATGTCTGTATTTGCCAGATTCAAAAGGCTAGCTGCATAGAGAAAAAAAAAATCAATGGTAGAGGGAAGATAACAATAAAGCATAAGTGATATTGAAGAACAGCAGCTCAATACTAAGCTGAAAATAACAAAATTCCAGCAGTTTATTTAGATGAAGGACTTGAGCATCATGGAAAAGAAAAGAGAATAATTTGGAAAATTTGAATATGTTGTGCTCAGGTATATCAGAGTTCACTCTTACTAACCTCATTTTAAAAATTGCAAAATTAACTTACTTTCTAGTGTTCATGTTGTTAGTCGTTCAATCATGATTACACATAGGATTCTGATGGATAACCAGCTTATACCAGCTGGTTGAATGTCAACAGTATGATTTGAGGGATAGGCAAGGCCCCTTCCTGAAATACTCTTCCAATAGATCGTCAATTCTTCTTCTTTATTTATTTACTTATTTATTAAAAATATTTATTTATTTATTTCAGAGAAGGAGAGCACACACACAAGCCAGTTGTAGCAGGAGGGGGAGAGGGAGAGAAGCAGACTCCCCACTGTGCATGAAGCCTGACGTAGGGCTCAATCTCAGGAACCTGAGATCATGACCTGAGCTGAAATCAGAAGTTGGACACTTAACTGACTCAGCTAACCAGGTGCCCTGAGAAGACACATTTTAGCTAGGCTAAAGAACTGTGTTTTGTGAAAGATATGGTTATCTGATAAATAATACCAACCATATTTATTTCACAAATATTCCTGAGGGAATAGAATGTGTTTATAGGACAGACTCTCCTCGAGCCAGACTGCCTGTGTTTGGATTCTAACTCCACAATTTATTACATTAATGACTCACACTCTCATCTTTAAAATGGGATAATAAGGGTACCTCACAGTTATGTACTTCATAAGGTTGAATGAACTATATTTAAAGACTGTATAAGTATCAAGTCCTATTATGTTAATGTAGGTGAGAGGAAAAGTCTGGAAAATAGAATTATGCCTTAATGGGAGGGGTGTGTGTGTGTGTGTGTGTGTGTGTGTGTGTGTGTAGGAGGCAGCCAAGGAACATCATAAAGAATGATAGGAACACTGTGTGTGGCTCAGTCAGTTAAACCTTTAACTCTTGATTTCAGCTTGGACCATGATCTCAAGGTTGTGAGATCTAGCCCAGTGTCAGGCTGTGCGCTCAGTGTGGAGTCTGCTTGAGATTTTCTTTCTCTCCCTATGTCCTTCCCCCCCATGTGCCCTCTCTTTCTCAAATAAAGAAATATATTTTTTTAAAAACAGACAAACAAAAACAGTTAGGAGTGCTAGAAAATAATGTGAAGAGCCCACCCAGAAGGGCAGTGGACATCAATTATTAATTTTCCTTTTTTTCCACAGTTTTGCAGAGAATCATCCATCCAGGTACTAATAAAAACACCTTTATGGGGACACCTGGGTGGCTCAGTTGGTTAAGCGGCTGCCTTCGGCTCAGGTCATGATCCCAGTGTCCTGGGATCGAGTCCCACATCGGGCTCCTTGCTCGGTAGGGAGCCTGCTTCTCCCTCTGCCTCTGTCTGCCTCTGCTCTCTCTCTCTCTCTCTCTCTCTCTCTCTCTGACAAATAAATAAATAA
Organism: Taxidea taxus jeffersonii; assembly: GCA_003697995.1. NCBI lineage: Eukaryota > Metazoa > Chordata > Mammalia > Carnivora > Mustelidae > Taxidea > Taxidea taxus. Next base: position 31,641 of record RCUC01108751.1, read on the forward strand.
AATCTTTAAAAAAAAAAACCACCTTTATGATGGTGGCTGTTAGAGAAAGATTAGTATAATCCTCCTCTCTTGTCTTATAGGACACTAACTCCTTTTTCATCATTCTCTAGTTATTTTTTTCCCCTTCAGTTCCATTTATTTTAATAAACTTTTTTTGTAGTAAGCAATAAAAGTATAAAGGTTGTTCAAAGTAAATCTTATGTTTATGTAAGAAAATTTGGTGACTGTGAAAATTTTTCAAGAAATAGTGATGGAAGTAAACATATTTATTCTGGGAGTGTTAATATCACTGCTCTTTTGTATGTTTCATTAAGTGGAATGTTAAATAAGCTAAGAACTGGTAATCTTCATCTTACTACTTTGGACATTGATAGCCTCTATGACCACTTAGATTTTACGTGACTTTTGCAAAGAAGATGGCTCTGTGAATTACTTAGAATTGCATTTATTTGTGACTTTCAGTAAAACTCAATGACAGCACTTGAATCAACAAAATTCATTTCTCTCCCATTAATGCCTGGATGTAGGCATTCTATGGCTATAACGGGAAGCAGCTCTCCTTCTTGAAGTCTCAAGGGTCTAAGCTTCTATCTTGGTGGTCCTTCATCCCCTCGCCTCCATTTCTGAAGTCAAGCCAGCATATCTCCACCCAGACATTGGGAATGAAGAAAGGGAGAAAGGCATGTTCCCACCATTTCAGGACCCATCATGGTGCTTCACCCAACACTCTGGTCATGTTCCATTGGCCAGAACATAGTCACAGGGCTATGCCTACCTGTAAAGGAAACTGAGAGTTGTTCTCTTTATTCTATACGGTTATGTGTCCAGGAAGAAGGGAGATGAGCTCTTTCGCAACAAATAGCAGCCTTTACCATCCTGGGTCCAGCATAACTATTAATCAACCTGTAAGATGAGATACACTGCAAAATGCTCTTAAATGTTTATCTAGGTATTTCAAAGCCATCTCCATTTGCTCAGTTTCTTAAAATAAAGTACTTAAGGGGCACCTGGGTGGCTCAGTGGGTTAAAGCCTCTGCCTTCGGCTCAGGTCATGATCCCCAGGTCCTGGGATTGAGTCCCACATTGGGCTCTCTGCTCAGCAGGGAGCCTGCTTCCCTTCCTCTCTCTCTGCCTGCCTTTTTTGACTACTTGTGATCTCTGTCTGTCAAATAAATAAATAAAAAATAAAAAAATACCTTAATTATCACAAAGGAGCTCATTTATTTCAAGTAGTGAGTTAGAAGTTTGAAAAAATAAGGTATAAATTTAGTTATCTGCTTGGCTTCCTAAACCCATATTTGTTAAATTCCCATAGCAGATTCCCCACAGGGTCAGGTGCATGCTTTACTGGAAGAGTAATTCCATTCTGAGCTGGAAGAAATTTCAGAAAATTTACATCGATGGCTTAAAGGCTCACATGCCACGATTTCCCTCTCAGACACTTTACTTGATTCTAAAATTTGTTGTTGTTGTTTTTAAAACAAGCCCTTATCTTGAACTTCATTAATAGGTCCTATAGATTCCAAGTTCTTTTCATTCCTCTGAAGGACAAGTGTCTAATCCTTCCTCTGAGGTCCTGCAGCATCTACCTCTGATGTCAACCACATCCAATCTTACATTCACTGGAGTAATGACGTTGAAACAGCCATTTGCTACCCATTGCTGAACCCTTATGCCACTCTGGACTTCTGGGCACTGCCTGGGTCTTTCTGGAATGCCTATTCTACTGTGGTGTCTTTATTCTCTGGGTTCCTGCTTCTCTATCCAGCCCATTCTGGAAGCCTATGACTCATATGCCTGATGATCCAGATGAGAAGTCTGGATTTGCATGATGAAAAACAAACAAACAAAAACAATAACAAACCCCTATGTACGTATACACTTACCATTGTAGAGACACAGTCCAGAAGGAGATAGTTGGCAGTGGGAGGACATTGCTTATGGTAGCTGCAGTTACAAATTAAACTTGGAGCTGATGATGCATGATGTAAAAGAACAAGAACCCCCAAAGAACAACCATGCCCACTGTCAGAATTTATCAAGATGTAAATCAAAATCAGGTACACTTAAGAGAATTCGTAATCCAGTCTAAAATGAGTAGTAGGACTTCCCACAGTAAGCTGAAAATGCCTTCTTGGCTTGAAAATGACTTGTAGAAAGGATCCTCAAACTTGCCCTTTGCAAATACTCAAAAGAAAATTTACTTCTTTCTTTCAGAGAAGGAACCATCAGGATAATGGATAAGAGCTTTGGCTTTGGATTCTGGTAGATGTCAGGAAACTCCCAACTCCTTCTTCTCAGCTATGTAATCTTCCATCAGCTGTGTAAACTGCACCATTTCCTTAAACCGCAGTTTTTTCATCTTTAAAATGGGTATGATAACAGCACTTATAAGAATATTGTGCAGAGGAAGGAAATAATTCATTTAAATACTTGGTATACTATCTACACATTGTATGTCCTTAATAAATATCATCATGAAAGCTAGAAAGATATTAATGTAACTATAACATCTTTGCTACCTTTAAAATAAGCAGGCAAGGAACCACACATCAGATTAAAAAAATAACGTAGTATGATCCTCCATAGTACTTTAAATGCCATGAAAAACTCATGATTACTTTTCTTCCCCAGTTTCATTGAAACATAATTAGCATACAGCACTGTGTAAGTTTAAGTTATGGAACATAATGATTGGACTTAAACATACCATGAAATGATTATCACAGAAAATTTAATTAATATCTATCATCTTATATAGATACAAAAAAGAAAAAAAAATTCCCGGTGACGAGAAATTTTAGGATCTTCTTTCTTAACTTTTGTATATAGCATACAGCAAAGTTAACTGTGGTCAACATGTGGTACATTACATCTCTAGTACTTACTTCTCTTATAACTAGAAGCTTGTACATTTTGACCACCTTTTTCCAATTCCTGTTCTCCCCACTCTCTGCTTCTGGGAACCGCAAATCTGATCTCTTGGAAAAAATCATGATTCTTACCATGTTCTACGATTATGCTGTACTAAACTCTGTTACTGTGGTGTTTATATTCTAGTTCTTTGAGTGACGAGAAGTTTAGGGAATACAGCAGGTTTAATAAGGAAACCAAAAGGGTGGTGTTCTAGAATCTTTGCATAATTATTACTCCACCTAAACCCCAATTTTAATCTCCAAAATCTCACTCTAAGCTTGTTGTGATTGCTATGATTTCTGGTACAACTGGATATTACCATATCTGTTTCAAGCTGGTGGAACCTGAAAAGGTCTTGCTTCATTTGACAAGGCAGAGAGAGGCAGGCCTCGCCTCATATTTCAAATAAATGTCAGGTAAAAAGCTTCCCTACTTACTGAGCTGTCTGTGGATCAGTAGATGGGCATCATTCAGGAACCTGTTAGAAATGCAGAATCTCGAACCCTCCTCAAATCAGCTGAACAGAATCTGCTCTATGACAATGTGTCCAGAGAAGCATTGAGATGAAGAATATTTGACAGCATATATATCATTTACTATTTAGACGTAATTATACTGGAATGATGGATATTACTCTGTTTAATCAATTTGTTAAAAATTCCATGTTCCCTAATTCTGTCTTTTCTTCTATCCATTAGTCATGACCTTTGGTCTTGGCATAAGAAAGTAACATGGGCAATCACTATTTAAATTTCTATACCCCATATTTTGTTCCTCACCTTGGCATAAATGTTCTTGAGCTAGAATAGTGGTGAAGCCCACGAACTCTTAGTTCAGAGAGACAGAGATTATTTCATATCTGCCAGTTACCTCTGTGAAAACTAGAGTAAATCATTTTTCTCATGTATAAAATGGGCATAAAAGTGATGGTTCTTTTCCCACTTAATTTCTTAGTGATTCCCACAGCTTATAGGGTCAGAGAAGAGGCTTTGTATCCATGTCCATTTTCTTGGACATGTATGGAAAATGTATCTATGTATCTAGGTATCTGTGTCCATTTTCTTCGGAACTTTGATTGATTAGCTCAGATTAGCCAGTACATGAGTCAGAATATTTAGAATTTTTGCAATTTAAACTCTCCTTTTTATTTTATTTAGTTATTAGTGGTGATTTCAGTCTCAAGGTGAGGACAAAGTTTTCATCCCCATTCCCCAAAACTGACTTACGTGCATCCAGGTAAGACTGAACTTCCTCCCTGTGCTCAGCACTATCCAGTGATGGGGACATCATACTGAACAAGGCAAAGAAAGCTGCTTCTCTTGTCAGGCTTACATTCTAGTAATAACTGTACAAACTTTAAATGTGTTTATAATATCTTATTGCAACATTTACTTTCCCTTTCTGTTTCAGACAAAATTTTTTTTTAGAGCACGGCTTACTGCATTTCTAGAACTATTTGAGTATTGCAAATACAAAACCTCAAGATTATGAAAGTCAAAAATATGCTGCCATTATAATCATCATCTTCATTTTCATCATTATTTTAATCCTAATAACCTATAGGATTTATGAGAGTTGTTAAGTTTTGGAAATTAGGAATAAGTGAAAGATAGGTATAATGTCACTTTTTCAGACTCATTATTATATGAAAAATTTAGAGGCACCAAACAGCACTTAACTTAAAAACCCTCAGATTTTAAGGACCAAGAAGATAGTAAGGACTATGTTTATACTCATTCTTCCTTGCATATAAGGACCAAATATACACCAGCACTCAAAATACATATATTTTGATTTTACAAAGATAATTCAAATAAGTCAAATTAGCATTTGTCACTTTGCTAGTCTAACAAAGTCTGGTTCTTGATAAACTATAACATATACATATATACATTACATGTATATATTTTAAAATCAGGTATTACCTCACCAAATACTTTAAGTAAATGTACTAGGACACATGATTTTTGTTTTTTGTTTTTTCTCCTCTCAGTAAGAATAACCCCTAAGTTTGAAGTATGGTTGTTGAGGCCAGTTACAAGTTCAAATTCAAACATTATCATCTCAGTATCAAGCTAATCCATATTTAAAATATGATTAAAAACAATCATGGGGTAGCACTTGGAAGATGAGGTTTCCTTCACCTGGAATTTTGCTCCATTTGAAGGTGGAAATGAACAGCAGATAAAGGGTTAAAGGCTAGGAACTCCAGAAGGATTTTTTTTTTAAAAGATTTTATTTATTTATTTGGCAGACAGAGATCACAAGTAGGCAGAGAGGCAGGCAGAGAGAGAGGAAGGGAAGCAGGCTCCCTGCTGAGCAGAGAGCCCGATGTGGGACTCGATCCCAGGACCCGGGGATCATGACCAGAGTTGAAGGCAGAGGCTTTAACCCACTGAGCCACCCAGGCGCCCCTCCAGAAGGGTTTAATGACACTTATTACCAATAACAAAAATCCCCAACATATTTTCTTTATGGAAAGATGGTGATGAAGTATGTGCACTCAGTTGCAATATTTCTCCTTTTTTTGTTTTGTTTTGTTTCTGAAAGCCATGATCTTCCTACTGGTGTCCTTAAAAAGGAAGCAAAGTCAAAAACGGGTTGTTTTTTTTCTGTTAAAAATGACAGTGAAAAATGTGCTCCTACATATAATTGGGAAAGTAATTTCCTAAAAAGAATTCAAATAGGCCTTGAATAATAGGCAAGTGTAGCCCAAACCCTTCTCGAATCTGACTCACTGCTTCACCGTTGTTTTCAGCCTCCATGCGAGATGATAATTCTCTGAGTTTCCAACTATAGATTTGGTCCTCAAAAGTGGGATTGAAGTACTGTGAAAAAAAAATCCAAACTGGAATATTTTGAAGCCAGTTACCATTTGAAAGCCTTTCTCCCTGTAAAGTTATAGAAGAATATATTAATGAGATGAAAAGGATAGTGTTCATTTTTTTTTTTTTTTTACTTTCTTGTTTGTTTCCCTCTAATGCCCCAAAGTGAGATATGCCTGGGTATTTTATATGGAGACATGTCCAACTCAAAGGACTTTATTCATTAAAAACAAAACAAAACAAAAAACTTGGGAATTTCACTATTATAGTCTCTTTTAGAACCTGGACACTATTGCCCCTTTTATTTTATTTCTTTTTTAAGATTTTATTTATTTATTTGACAGAGAGATAGCACAAATGAGCAGAGCAGCAGGGCGCCCAATGTGGGGCTTGATCCTAGGACCTTGGGATCATGACCTGAGCCAAATGCAGCCACTTTAACTGACTGAGTTACCCAGGTGCCCTACTATTCGCCCCTTTTGAAGCCATGTGTGGCCAATAAATCTGATTCCCCTCTTCCTCATGAACCCACCAGCACAACTGAACACCTCTTTTTTGGATAATACTCAGATTTCAAGGAGTCAAGCATGTTTATTTTTGTTTCTGTCTTCTGCCTGGACCTGATATTTTCCTAAATTTAATAATTCTACAAATGTGGTGATGTGCAGGTTTTACGCTTAAGCTGGAACCACTTTTAGCCAGTAGGTTAATACAATCAAATCAGCTTATAGTCTTAATACAACCAAATTTTGACTTTATTATGTTATAACACAGTAATTTTTATAAGGAGGAATTGAATTAATATTTGTATTTCAGGTGTCAAGTGCTCCATTTGAACTGGAGACATCATCATGATCATATTTGTGGTCATTCTTGAGCATCTGAGGCAGTAAGCTGTCTTTAAAAAAAGAGAACAATAATCAAAGCTTGCTACTATAGTAAGAGTTATTACTTTGAGAGAGAATTCATGTTGATACTCTAAATGAGGAAGAAAAGGCTCTGTGGTCATTCTGGGCCAATGCTCTGGAAGGGTGATTCAGAGCCACTCAAAATTCCTTTTGGCAGGAGGCAGAGTATATATGGTCAGATGATATTTTTAAGGCTTTTCTAGGATTTGATGATCTCACAGTTCAGGCTGGACAATTTCCCACAATGACAGGTTTATTAATCAGAGAATCTGGGTGTGACAACCAGTCAGAGATGCCTTTGTCTTCTTCTCAAAAAAGAAGGTACTGGACAGACCAGCAGGGAGGCACACGATGCCCCATGAGCTTGTCCAACCCTGCCCTTTTATGATCTCAAATATGTGGCCAGACACCTCAACTTTACACTCCTTGCCTGTTCTCAATCAGATGATGATCAGGTGACACGATAAAAGCATTACTTCGATTTCAGTCCGTTCCCTGATGTGTTTTTAAAGCTCAAGATAGAACTGTTGGGTTGTAAGCAATATCCTGGGTACTTCGAATTAGAAAAGGGAAGGTGGAGGTAAAGTAAAACTGGATGAGAACTTTTCTTTGGCATGATTCTAAAGATACTTGGCAGTAGTTCAAAGGAGGGTGTGTGTTTATCTTTTTTGGCATGGCTTTTGTTTTACTCATTCTGGAGCCCCACCTTTTATTTAGGGTAATATTTTATCTGATATCTTTGGCAGCTGTGCTGAGGCTGCTCACAGTTTCAAATTATCTGGTCAATTTAGGGAAAAATGCCAGTAATTTTCATTTATGGCATCAATTAGAAAAATATTATCCAAACTATCGCTTTGCAGTTTGGAATGTTGGTTGTTATGTGAAGACAGCCACAAATCAATCTGAACAATGCAAAATTTTGGCAACTCATTTATACAGAACGTGAGATTATCAAAATAAAATATCAATGAACATTTTACTTCACTCAAAAAAATTGTTTTAGTTCTCTTACCCATTATCAGCAGCTTCATTTTTTAATGGAAATAAGTAATAAAGGCAACATTTTTAGGATCTTCAACTATCACTTGACTGTAGACACAAAATTTAAGATAGAGGTTTTCAGAAGAGTTCTTTTCTTCCTTCTTTCCTTTCTTTCTTTCTTTCTTTCTTTCTTTCTTTCTTTCTTTCTTTCTTTCCTTCTTTCTTTCTTTTGGGGGGGGGTTAAATTTATTTGAGAGAGAGAGAGAGCAAGAGAGCATGAGCAGAGGTAGAGGGTGGGCGGAGGGAGAGGGAGAAGCAGACTCCCCATTGAGCAAGGAGCCTGACTCTGATCCCAGGACACTGGGATCCTGACCTGAATCAAAGGCAGATGCTTAACCCTCTGAGCCACCCAGGTGCCCCAAGAAGATTTAATTCTTTTTTTTTCAAGATTTTATTTATTTATTTGACAGACAGATCACAAGTAGGCAGAGAGATAGGCAGAGAGAGAGAGGAGGAAGCAGGCTCCCTGCAGAGCAGAGAGCCTGATTCGGGGCTCGATCCCAATACCCTGGGATCATGACCTGAGCCAAAGGCAGAGGCTTTAACCCACTGAGCCACCAAGGTGCCCCAGAAGATTTAATTCTTAATGTGAAAATATAGTGGGCAAATGTGTGGATTTTGGAAAAAACAAAACAAAACAAAACCTTGAGGTTGAAAATGTATTCTACCACTTACTAGCTAGGAGAACTCTGAGGTGAAAGACTCTGTAAAATTAAGAAATTTTTCGTTCTTTTATGCCATTCTAAACATTTCATGTGTAGCTAATTGCCTGACATATAGTGAAAGCTCAAATATATTTGGTGACTCCATGAGTGATAAGGGCTTTTTGTTTTTCTATGCATGATAATTCTTTTTCACTAACTGTTTTTATATAAAAAGACTCCTCTTTTGCTCTTTCCTAAGATCATTTGGGTTCTGCAGGATCTTATATGCTTGAGAAGATGAAACATCACTCAGCAATCTGACATTTCTTGCTTCCTTATTTCCTATTCTGTTGCTCATTGTTGAGCATGCTAACAAAATAGTTTCTAAACCTACTTCCTTATTGATTGGTTAAATGAGATCAGAAACATATCTAATAATAAATGTTTTATAACATTTATGTTTAAAAGTATTTAATAAATGAAGGGCCACCTAGTCTTTGGCGCTTATAAAGGCACAAGTCATCAAAACTAAGGAAAAAGGATTGCACTTTACTATTAAAACCTTCAGACGATCACCATCTTCTGTATTCTATGGCCAGTAATCGCCAGAAATTTTGTCCGCACTTAAGTCTTATAACCACATAAAACTTAAAGAACTGGGTCCTTAAATTCTCTCCACAATGGCAGGGTAACCCTGTGGAATATCAAATATGTGTATCTTCAATATCTCAGATGGCTGCCTATCAACTCATTTAATTTCATGAACCTTACATGAGCAATGACTGTGGGACCCTCTGAGCTGGGCATTGGTACATTTAAAAGCCAACATAGATATTTTCTATCCAAAAATTATATGCTATAGTTTAGGATAGTGACATAAATACAAACAAAATGTGGTCTGATACAAGTAATAATAGAATATGGACAAAATAATGGCAGATTTCACAATAGGATGTATTCAGAGACTTATAATTACTTATCCAATATTAATTTGCCCCCTATTTCTTATAAAAGCACTCCAATTTTATTCCAAGTGGCAAGAGGTCCAGCTCAAGACTCTATTTTCTATCCTCCCTTGCAGGAGATGTAGCCATAGGACTAAGTTTCTGTTAATGTTATGCAAGTAGAAGTTGGGATTGAACTTCTGAGTTCTTCTTAGAGTGGGGACAAATGGCTGGGGCTTGCGGGCTGGATTGTGGATGTGATGGCTGGAGCTCCAGGGATAATACTGGAGAGTAATGTGACCTTAACGATAGAAGCAATTTAAAGGATGACAAGTGGGGCGTCTTCCTTGTGGAAGTGGCTCAGTCAATAAGTGTCTGACTTGATTTCAGGTCAGTTCATGATCTCAGGGGGTGGGGAGATTGAGCCCCATATTAGGCTCTGTGTTCAACATGAAGTCAGTTTGGGATTCTCTCTTTTTCCCTCTCTCTCTCTACCCCTCCCCCCCAACTCTCTCTCTTTTTCTCTCTTTCTCTCTTTAAAAAAAAAAAGGATGACAAGGAAGGAAGAGAGAAAGAGTCTGATCACTAATGATACAACAGAGTGAAACGTGGATTGCCTTTCCTTCAGTTTTGGGGTGGAAATGCATTTCTGTCTTATTTACGCTACTTCTATTTTCACTGTGTTACTAGAATCTGAATGCAGTTTGGACTGATATGGAATGTGTAGTGTTTTGTTGTGTTTCGTTTTGAGATAAAGGTATTGGGGAAGGTAACATAGAGAAAGAAATGCCATGGCAGGTTATTTTAAAGGATGGATGGGAGTTTACAGGTGATAGCTGATGAGGATTTCAGTAGAAGAATATTCATTGTCACTAGTTATTTCATTAGATACCGTTTCCTTAACATCAGAGTTGTTGGATTTGAAAGTAATTTCAAGCTTACAAAAAAGTTGCAAGAACAAGAATAATACAAAGAATACTTGCATACTCTTTACTCAGATTTATCTGTGGTTAACATTTTACTTCATTTGCTTTTATTTGCTGCCTCCCTCTCTTTTGCATTGTATTACCAGTATTAAATTGTATACATCATGACCCTTTAACTCAGTACCAGTTTTCTAAGTATTTCACTGTATATTTCCTCAGAATATTCTCTTTCATAAGCATAATTCAGTCATCAACTTTAATAAATTTAACATTAGTACAATAGTTTTATCTAAGTGATTGTCCTTATTTAATTGTCACAATAATGTTCTTTACAGCATTTCCCCCTCCAATTTAGAATCCAATCCAGGGTCAGATACTACATTTAGTTGTCTTGCATCTTTAGCCTGGAACATACTAATAAAAGTTGTCTTGTGTCCTTAATCTGGAACAGTTCCACAACTGTTTCTTATGTTTTATGCCAAAAATATTTTTTTAATTTTTATTTTATTTTTATTTAAACATATAATGTAACCCCCACACCCTCTGCCAACCCCCCTCCCCCCACCCCCCTCAGTTTGTTTTATGACATTAAGAGTCTCTTTTGGTTTGTTTCCCTCCCGATCCCATCTTGTTTATTGTTATCCCATTTATTCTTTTTCCTATCCTGATCCCATCTTGTTATTCCATTTATTCTTTTCCTACCCCCTTAACCGCCACCCCCATTGCATCTCTACTTCCTCATATCAGGGAGATCATATGATAGTTGTCTTTCTCTGATTGACTTATTTTGCTAAGCATAATACCCTCTAGTTCCATACATGTCGTCGCAAATGGTAAGATTTCATTTCTTTTGATGGCTGCATGGTATTCCATTGTATGTATGTATGTATGTATATATATATATATACATATATATATATATACCACTTCTTCTTTATCCATTCATCTGTTGATGGACATCTAGATTCTTTCCATAACTTGGATATTGTGGACATTGCTGCTATAAACATTTGGGTACACGTGCCCCTTCGGATCACTACGTTTGTATCTTTAGGGTAAATACCCAGTAGTGCAATTGCTGGGTCATAAGGTAGCTCTATTTTCAATTTTTTGAGGAACCTCCATGCTGTTTTCCAAAGTGGTTGCACCAGCTTTCATTCCCACCAACAGTGTAGGAGGGTTCCCCTTTCTCCACGTCCTTGCCAGCATCTGTCATTTCCTGACTTGTTAATTTTAGCCATTCTGACTGGTGTGAGGTGGTATCTCATTGTGGTTTGGATTTGTATTTCCCTGATGCCCAGTGATGTGGAGCACTTTTTCATGTGTCTGTTGGCCATCTGGATGTCTTATTTGCAGAAATATCTGTTCATGTCCTCTGTCCATTTCTTGATTGGATTGTTTGTTCTTTGGGTGTTGAGTTTGCTAAGCTCTTTATAGATTTTGGATACTAGCCCTTTATCTGATATGTCGTTTGCAAATATCTTCTCCCATTCTGTCAGTTGTCTTTTGGTTTTGTTGACTGTTTTCTTTGCTGTGCAAAAGCTTTTGATCTTGATGAAATCCCAATAGTTCATTTTTTCCCTTGCTTCCCTTGCCTTTGGC
>ML097774.1:4072-19018 GCA_003697995.1 Taxidea taxus jeffersonii
TTCAACTAGGTTAAGAGAAGGCAAGATTGCAAGAATATTTAGGAGGTAAAATTAACCAGACTGATGATTGGATTGGCTCTGGAAGATGAGGAAGAGGCCTTGAAATGGATCGTAAGGGTAGCATAAGAGGCATTGAGCATGATTCCTGAGGCCTGGATGAGTGACTAGGCAGCTAGGCAGATGGGAGTACCATTAGCTGAGGTAGGAAACACAGGAAGAAGAGAGGTTGGGAGGTGGAGAAAGGATAATGAGTTTGGTTTTGGATACATTGAGTTTCATGTATTTTTTAAATACTCATGGGGGCTTTGTTAAGAAAACATTTGGATGTACATATCTGAGGCCTGAGCCCTGAGGCAGGGAGGTGAGGTTTGGAGATAAAGATTTGGAAATCAATACATTGGTGGTTAAAACTGAGGATAGGATCCCCTGTGTAGAGCATGGAGAAAGAGAAGAGACGGTTAATGACAACTCCGGTGAGCATCTGAGCCTAAGAGGCATATGAAGAATAGGATGACACTACCAACAATCTCAACAAATCTCTGTTGAAGAATTTGGACAGAGAAACTATAGTATTGAAGCTATAGATTTCAAATGCTTCAGTATCAACATTAATAAAGTTTTTATTGGCAAAATTTGAAATGACAGAAATTCTCTTTTCCTGCCTCCCAATTTAGAATTCTTCAGGAAAGGTATTTCAGAGCTGGTGGGTAAAGTGAATTTTAGTTATTTTCATTTTATCACCATGGGGCAGGGCCACTTTTGCTGGTAAACAGAAATACCTGTAGTTGGATTAGTTCAAACACAGGGTCATTAGGAATCTATTATTTGACTAAAATGTCATTGCCCTGTGTTCAAGTTTCAAGGAAAGGACGAGGTGGTGGCCTTAGTGTCAGAATATCAGAGAAAAAGAAAATATTTGTGGGTTAGATGGTATAGGGTCATGGTAAATTTTTTAAGAAGTGTTGGTGACCTCAATGAATTAAGCCTTGAATGAGAATATTGGAAATAAAGCCTGTAGATACGTCACAGGCTTTATTTAAAAGGAAAATGGTGGACCAGTGATTTTGTTAAGCCTGGAGACTTAAGTAGGTTGGTAAGCCAAGAGGAAAATTTACTGCTTGAAGATACAGAAAAGAGAGAGAACTGATTGAGCAAGACCCTAGAGGAGACGAGAAGAGCTTAGTAACACTAAGTTGGAGTATGGGCTCTGAACAAAAGGGAGAGATACTTCATCTTCCTTAGAATGGGCAGCTTAGAGTTGAATAGGTTGTTATCTTGGTTTTCCTGAAGTGGGAGGTGAGATCAACTGCAGAGATTAGTAAAGGGTTGGGGGATAAGGAGAGGCTAAAGGAGTGGTTTAAGTGTGGGCCAGTTGCTGTGAAGGAAATCTGTGGAACTAGAGAGCTAAGGAACAAGTTACAAGATCATAGTCACATAGAGGATCCCAGTTAGTCCTCAGTGAATTTACCAATCTGCAGGGTGTGTAATTTTGCCTCCTAGCAATAGCAACTGTCTCAGTGTGGGGATGGAAAGGTTGTAGGATTCAGAGTAGAATTTTCTGATCAGTCAGTGTGCTTGCAGAGCTGATGGTGTGTGTAAGATTATTTGTAAGACTGATGCACGTGGTCTAAGTTCTCCAGCTTTAATGTGCATGTCACTTGGGCATCAGTAGGTCTTAGGTGGTGGTCTATGCTGACACTGCTGTTCCACTGCCATTTTGAGTAGTGAAGACAGATTTGACTGGGGAATGAGGCCAGGAGAGGCTTCATCAGCCAGAAGAGGACTAGAACATTCAGTTAGGTTGGAGAGAGGGGAGACAGGTGAAAAGAGAACTGGAAAGATGGAAGGAATCGTGGGCTGAGACTAGAAAAATAGGAAGACTTGAAGTGGAATAGTTCCGAGGGAGGATGCATTGTACAATTTAGTCCTGGGTGTGGCAGCTAAAATGAGATGGCAGAAGAAACCCTGGGAAGCGGAGCAACTGTCTGAGGAGCAGACAGGATTTGGGGCAAAGTATGAAGTTTTCTAGTGAATAGGGGGCCATAGATGTAGAGATGATAGTTTGGAAGACCAGTGATGCGCATTTAGGACTTTTTACAAGAGAACCGAAGTTGGAAGTTGTCTGAAAGTGGCCCCCGACTCGGTGAATGCCTTTCCCTGTCACCAGTCTGCCTTGCTGCATATCTAGTATCTTAGAATAAGCAGCCTCCATGGTCTAGATGGTGAAAGTGAACACTTGAGAATCTCTAAGGGACATATATAAATTTAAGGGGGAGTTTTTAAAATTCAGCTTTTTGAACATGATCCTCTTGATCTTAAAAAAGACTTAGTCTAGGGAGGAACTGGACTGGTAGAGTTATTGAGTTATTTTGCAATTATCAGAGCCCAGGACTCGTATAGAAACTGGCAAGTTCAATTATTTAAAGTATCTGGGCCAGGAAACTGCAATTGCAGGTGGCCTCAGGTTTATGATTCTAGCAGAGAAACAGCAATGGTAACCTCTAATAAAAGCAATAAAAACATCCAGCCATAGTGTGACACTACTCAGTAGGCTGGGTAAAGGTAGGAAGAAAGTAGTCAAGGTCAGACTTAGGATTTCTACATTCTCAAAGTAAAGGTTAGAAACCCTTTGCATAAACTGATCCTGCCCCTGGCATCTGTAAATGGGACTAGAATTAACTTTTGAATTCTGTTCACTTTGAAAGAATGTGGCTGAAGAAAATACAAGAGTACTGTATTCCTTATATGGAGTGGTTGAACACAGCGGCACCATGAGGTCAGGGCATTATACTGCCTATGCCAAGGCCAGAGCTGCAAATAGTCATCTCTCGAATCTTGTTCTCCATGGTGATATTCCACAAGGTAAGAGGTCTTGGAAAATTCTGGCATTCAGATTATGGCAAAACCAAAAAATAATGAACTTGAATCTTCCCACTTATATTTACTTCTTTCAACAGATTTTGAAATGCAGTCAACCAAAGGGCAGTGGTTTCACATCAGTGATACACATGTGCAAGCTGTGCCTACGACTAAAGTACTGAACTCACAAGCGTACCTCCTGTTTTATGAGAGAGTATTGTAATAGTTTCAAAGAGTGCTTTCTCCAGAAACAAGCTTATGGCTTTTAAAATGCTGTAATTAATAATAATAATAAAGAAGTAAAGACTAACTGTAAAATCATGTTCACTTAAACACATGCCAGAAGAAATGTTTATTAAAATCCTGAAGGGAAGACTCCTAAAAATTTACAGTGGTTTTGTATTGTCATAGTAGTTTTTATTCTTGCTTCCAGTTTCTGGGAAGGATTCTTAATTCCTTAAGTCCTCTGTGCTTAAATATGTCTGGGTGGTGGGTTATAACATCAATAAACTGACTTACCCCCAGAACTTGTTTTATTACTTGGAGGATTTTAAGTTGTGTTCTTACGCTAGCAGGTAAAATTTAAAAAAATGTTTCAGACTGGCTAATGAAATTTCAGGTGTATTTTTAAAAGTGTTGGTTATTTAAGCATAGACATTAGGTATTGGCAGTAGTATATACTTGGAAGAAATACTTGTATCTGCAATTCTGATGGCATACAGTGTATGCAAGCTGGAGTGTGGGTCTAACTGTACTTGTTCTGTGCAATTGTTAATGGACCCAAGGTAGATATACTCTCAAGTAATTTGATACCAGGTCCCCCTTAATGCTAGGATGCCAGAGAAAATGTCCTTTTCCCAAGCCAGCCAGCATTGCCACATTGCTTATAATCCTGAGTCTTAAGGATACCAAGCTTGACTAAACTTCCATTACTCTTAACATTTGCTAACTTTATCTAAGATCCAGTCAGTCCTGCTGCTTCCAAAATTCTTTTTAAATACCAAAATATAAATTTATTTTTTTAAATACAAAATTTCACTGTTACTCAGAGACCTTACATAACCAATACATACAGTAGCACATGTCCCATAGAAATCAGTTAACCTTTCATGTTATTTTTTCAAAACTCCTTACTTAGATCCTAAGAAAAAATATCTACTTTATAAAAATTAACTTAATTTATCTATATTAGCAGATAGATTTTCAGTTGCATTACAATTATCTTTATACTCTACTACTGGACTGTAATTTAAGTTAGCTATTACTAAAACAAGTTCTCTCAGGTCTTAAAATTCCCAGAGCAGAGCTGTGAAAAAACTGAAATCCAGTCTGGGAGATGACAGACTTCCTATAAAAGGACAGATAGTAAATAGGGCTTTGTAGACCATTTAGTCTCTCGCTTCTTCTTTACTCTGCCACTTCCTTATAGAAAGCAGCCACACAAGCGTGGCTGTGTTCCAGACGGGGCAGCAGGCCAGATATACATTGGAACTGGCCCCTAATTACTTAAGTGGCTTGCCTAAGGTTCCACAGCTAGTTTCATTACCAAGGGTGAGACAAACAGGTCATTCACATCCAAGAACAGTGCTCATCAGACAATGAGGCTTTGATACCAACAACATGTTTATTGTATCATCCAGCTGAGGATATAAACACAAAACACTTCTTAATTTAAGGAAAATATGAAAACATCAGGCAATTCCTAGACTACTACTACAAATGTAGTCTTCAACTATAGTAAAAACTAAGCCAGTCAATCATTTTGGTCATCATCCCAGTCTTTCTTCCCACTTGGAGGTTTGGGCCCACCGGCTGGTTTTGCCATGATGATCTAAGAAAACAAAAACCACAAGCACATACTCATGAACTCTACCTTTAAAATGAAAAGAAAGTATATTTTTATACTAGACTGATTCAGGATGAAACAATCCTCTCAATATACCGCATATGTGACACTATCACAAAGTTGTTAGCTTCCAGCAATGCTTTGCCACCTCTTGTGGACATCAACAGCAACAAATCCACACGTTAGTGAAGGGTATTCTAAGACATGCACTTCACCAACTCAATAACCCTATGAGCCAAATGTGAAATAACGGCATGCATTACCGTATAAATCTGTTTGGCACCTGATTTGCTATTTATACATGAAGTTCGTCTTGCCAATCATCTTTATCCCAATTTCCTTGTGGTTTAGGAGCTTTAGGTCCACCTGCCAGTTTTGCCATTATAATCTAAAGTGGTTGGTACATAAATATAAATATATATAACAGTTCAACACTGAAATTTCCTAGTACCTGTAAATGAAATCCATTCAAATGGCAGGAAGTGTGTACTCATAAACAATTATCCAAATATGTAGAGTTTTCTCGTAACTTAAAACCAAGAAGCCCCTTCTTTGTCTAGAATGCACTAATCAAGTATGTTCCAAGTATAACCACCTAGCATTTTTAAAGGATTAATTTGGGAGAAAAAAGAGGTAGTGGCAGCTTTGGCTCCAATTTGGAGAAGCTAAATTAAATTAGATGGCTTTCCTCAAAGTAGAACTCTCAAACTCTAATGTACATTCTGAATGTCTAAACTTTTTAAAAAGAGTATTCATTGCTTCCCGAATTTACAGGACTGAGAGACATCTTTCTGTAGAACATCAAGGGGTTTGGCTGGTGTCTCAAGCAGCACAAACCATAAAACATCTTCACAACCACTTCCAACAGATTGACACCCCTTTTCAGAAGCTTCTACAGGAAATCTAAACTTTAAAACTCTTCATACAACCTTTTATTAACTGAGGTTAAATTCAGACTGAATTAAAGGCATTATCAGGTACAGTTCAGAACCGGAGTATAGCTTGATAAAACCAAACAAACCAGAACAGTTCTCAAACTAGTAGGTATCAGTCACTGAAGAGCTTATTTAAAACCGACTGCTGGGCCTCCTCCCAGAGTTTCTGATTCAGTGGGCCTGTTAGGGGCTCTGAGAATTTTTGTGCTTTTAGCAAATTCTTAGGTGATCTTGATGCTGTTGGTTTAGGGACTATAATTTCAGAACGAGTGAAATAAACACTGAACAAAGATGAACCCAGCCCTACATTCTTCAACACTTAAAATTCGATTTGTAAGTCCCTCTCCTGAATATATTCTACATAATATTATTTACAACAATGTTAAGGAGTATAAATTCATTACAGTAACAAACTGGTTACTGATAGATGGGTTCTTCAGATACGTATTTGAAAAAATACACAATGAATATCCCCCTCTACTAGAAAACAAAACACAGGTTTCCCAGTTTAAAACCAAAATGAAATATCTTTGTGATTAAGGTACCTGCATTATTACTATCTCACTTGGATAACTGACATTCAGGAAGTTCCTCAGTTAAGGAACTTCCACTATTAGAATTCTAGTTTACCTCATCCTTCCAATATACTTAGCTTCTCCTGCCCCTGATATTTTTAATGTAACTTTTAGAGCAACCATTTTCTTCGGCTTGCATTATAACTATTTGAGAACTCCAAAACCATATTATGCTGGAAACTACTTGATACAGATATAAAGACACCCTATTAATAAATCCAGGATATGAACATTCAATCTGTTTATTTCCAATGAGTTGAAACTGGACATCCAGTTCCCTTTTTTGGTAGTCTCATGGACCACAAGTAGAAAAAAAGTTTTTTTTTTTACTAGGCAGAATGTCTTACTCTAATCTCCTTTCCATTAATTTCTACTTATAACTTGCTTCTCCCAAGGTTCATTTGGCATGATTTTCACCAAATGGATTTTTATAACCATGCCCCTTCACAATTATAATTTTCTATTAAGTACATGAAAAATAACTCATTGCTTAACAATCAGTTTTAGAACTCTCTAGGAAAATGTATTTCCATTTCCCTGTATACCAGAAAACACATTTTGAAAAACCCCCTTTGAATTCAGGCCTGTATCTGAACCTAGAATAGTCTTGAACATTTTCCTCTTTGCCACAGTATCCTTCCCACCACCCCCTGCAAAAAACAAAAACAAAACAAAACAAAATACTATGATTTTTAACATTTTTCTTTTAGATCCTCAAAACTTAATTTGTCATAGCAGAAAATTCTATGCACCTAAGTCCTATCATTTCCATGGACAACTAGAAGTTCCATTTTCCTTAAAGTTGGTGGCATGCATGTGCTTCAGGGCTTCATGGACCCTTCCACGTTATGAAACAGTGAACTCCCTTTCTACCTTATTTGTAGAAATGGGTTTCTAGGCTAAAAAAATGTCTAAAAACTGTGAACTTAAACTTGTTTTATCCATTCCAGTTTAAAAATGGCAAACATTTCTTTCAGTGAAAGGATACTCATTGCAGCTGAAATATACTAAAAACAATTTAAAACTGTAACAGAAAAAAACCCAAACTTTTTTGGAGGGGGGGCACTTTAACATATCTACGATGAAAAATAAAGGAACAGACCTTTGGCTAGAATAACCAGTTCTATCAAAATACACTACTGAACCATATGAAAATGAGTACTTCGAAAGATCAAAATTTCTTGTCACTCACCTGATCTACTCTGAGTACAGTGACGGCAGCATTCGTAGCCAGTTTGATAGCCCAGTATTTTCCCAAATAAGTGTCTAGAATACCAGCTTCCAACATGTCCTTTACAGCAGGAACTTCAGCCTGTCAGCATAAAAACAATTTTCATTTTCTCACTTTAAATTGCTGAAAGTGAAAATGTGTTTAGGTCAGTAATAAAAATACACAGCTCCTTATGTAGGAAGCTGCCAGGTGAAAGTACTCTCCTACGCACACATGAAACAAAGGTTATTTAAGGAAAACAATCAGACAAACTCAAAAGGTTAAGAAAATCATTTGCTTACAAATCAGAACATTCTCCAAATGACTTTCCCTTTTAAACTTACTACGTCCATTTTTACGCTTTATATTTACAAAATATGTAAGTTCATAGTGTTTTTTCCAAATACCTCAATATCTAATCCAACATTCTTATTTCCTTCTTGATGTACTGCATAAAGTTTGGAGATGACTTCATTGGCCTTAACTCCAGAATTTTCTGCCAGTGCCCGGGGAATAGCTTCAAATGCCTCAGCAAACTTCTTAATGGCATACTGTTCAAGTCCAGGACATGTCTAAAACAAAAACGTGTTTAGCACTGTATTTTATTCAAGGACCACGACAAAGTCAATTTATCCAGAGAGAGCTATACCTCTCCGTAAGATGTGATCTGTTTGGCTAACTCGATTTCTGTTGCTCCACCTCCAGGAACAAGGCGTTTATCCTAGAATATGTAAGTTAAAAAAAAAATTACTAAGAAGCAATTCATAATTTTCTAATCCTCTCAGATTAGTAGATTCTAAAATAGAGCTTTTAATCAAGCATTGTTACACAAATTCTAACTACAAATTTTATAACAATGGAGTGATTTGGGCAAATTGCTTTACAGTACACAAGTGTCTGGTATATGAAAAGGGAGAACCAAAGTTAAGAACTGAACAGCATACAATACCTTACACCTGCATTTCCATAGACACAGCACTAAGAATAATGCTTAAGCAACTAAAGGTACATTTAAAATAAAAAACCATAAACTTTTTCTAACAGTTAAAAGCCTTACTTTGCATAATCATTTCAGGAAACTATTATACTCATCAGCAATGAACACTTCAGTCTTAGGTAAAAAAGGTACTTTGCTTTTACATAAGCCATTCAATTTGAAGTTCTCTGCCAACTATGTTTGAAGCTTTACAAAGTACTAAATTAAGATTATTGCTAATACTGACCCTTGTGAGAACTTTGAAAGTATTAACACCATCATCTACTGCCCTTTCTATATCATCCATCAGATTGTCTGTAGAGCCTCGAAGCACTATGGTAGAAATGGCACCATCTTCCTTTTCTGTCAAGAAATTTAAATAGATTAATACAAGCAAATGAATGCCCTACACTTACATAAACATACTTTTTTTTTTTTTAAAGATTTTATTTATCTATCTGACAAACAGAGATCACAAGTAGGCAGAGAGGCAGGCAGAGAGAGAGGGAGAAGCAGGCTCCCTGCTGAGCAGAGAGCCTGATGTGGGGCTTGATCCCAGGACCCTGGGATCATGACCTGAGCCGAAGGCAGAGGCTTTAACCCACTGAGCCACCCAGGCGCCCCTACATAAACATACTTGACCGTTTCTACATACCATGCTTAAAAACCACCACCTGTGTGTCTCCAACTTCTGAGAGGTAAACACTGTCACAATGTCCCATTTCTTCAAGGACAGGAGGAGTCTAAAAGAAAGCAATCATTGTAATAAAAGTAATTCAAATAGGTTCAACTACATTTTATAATGTTGTCCAAAATACATACCAATCTAGGAAGAGCTGTAGCACCGACTGTTTTACATAGCCTTCTGAGATCCCATTTTGAATTCAACCTTAAAAAAACCCCAAAGACCATAAGAGAAGTTTTAATTCCATCAGATAACATAACAGAATGCAGAGATGAAACAGGAAATTGTACACTGGTCCCCAAGTCACATTCTTGATTCTCAATTTAAGTTCAATAGGTCTGGGCTACACAGTGCAATCCAGACATAGGTGTAGGTAGATGGCATTATTCTAGAATTGGGAGAGTTCAAGTCTCACTAGAATGTCAGGATTTATAGTTCTAAAACACTTAAGGCAGGCCTGGCATATAAAGAACTTCTGCTTTACTCTAGCAATCGCATGAGCCCCAAGGAAGAGAAGAGATTTACACTGCATATTCAGTCAGGTGCTAGGAGGGATGGGAATGGGTAGGTAAGTTGTCTCCTGTCCCCATAAATGGGTTTATGGGTTAGAAGTTACATTCCATATGCCAAACCCAGACTGTGACCCAGGCTTGAGTCTGGTCTCTCAAGCTGAGGCTTTTGCCTCGAATACTTTTCTGCTCTCTCTTCAAATAGCATCTGTTGATTGGTCCTTCAGCTCTCAGTATAAATACGAGTTTTCTCACAGGTGTTTTCTGTCCCTCTAGATCAAGTTAAATCCTATTATTTGATCCAATGTCTTCTACTTGCCCTTTTTTAAGTCATGAATTCATGATGTACTGAAGGTGTCTGGTGTTTCACCATCAAAGGGCTATGTACAATACACATTAACCGAATGCAGCTCTCACCTCACCAACATGATATTGTACTTGTTTGCATAATGAAGAGCCATGTCTGCCACTTTGCCACCTGTCACGATGACATTTGCACCAGTATCAGCTATCGCTTTAACTTGTGCATCCATGAGATTTTCTTCCCCCTTGCTAAAATTCATCAATTCTTCAGCTGTCTTTATCAATACCGTTCCCTACAAAACAAACAAGCATGCTCTTTAGAACCATTTTACTACTTTGGTATTTGAAGTCACAGAGTAGTATTTTACTAAATAAAGATTTGGAAAAAAAATATGAAAATAATTATAAACACGTTATGAAACAATACAAAGTGTGTATGAAACTCAAAGAAACTCAGCTTATTACTAGCGCCCCCCACTCCTAAAACTGATGCATTTTGCTGTTCAACAGGCGCTGTGTTGGTAAAGTGAGAGAAACACTGTTATTCTAGATACGTTGGGCACAAGGTCTTGGCATTACTTTTGACAAACGTCAATTAGTGTACCCAAAGCACTGCATTGTGGTTGAGGTTTTTCTCAACTTTTCTAAAATGACTCCCCCTGGCCCATCTATAATCTGTGACACTTTTAAAACCATCAAATCAGATTTTAAGAATTCTAGGGACAAAGATGGAAGTGACTTAGAAACAAGAACTTCAAACTTCCTAACAATGTATTTTAAAAAACAACCTATCATTTTCAAATTTATATTAGCATGCTTTGTTTCAGGATGCTACAAGATCTCAACTTCTAGATATATTAATGAAGAGCACACAGTACTCCCATTCCGTGAGCATTTTACTTGCAAGAACCACCAGGAGTCAAGAGCTGTATATGATAACATAAATGATACTGCTACAATTTCATATTTTGAACTTAGTATGTGAATTAGGTATCCAAAAAAGAATAGGAGTCTGATTTTAAGAAACAAATACAATCCTGGTCTTCAATAATTGTGCAGTAGAGCAATCTCTTCCTGAAAACTTAAGAATCATAAAGCAATCTGAAAAGGCAATGTCAAATTTTTACCTTTAAGGTTTTGAAGTCTACATACCTTAGTTTCAGTTATCATGCCATCAAAAGGACAAGAATACACTGCTATTTTGGCATTTTTGACAGATGTTACATCACCTTCGGTTTCCTTCTTAAAAACCATGCCATGTAATACTGAAGAGGAATAGATGCCAGAGCCCTAAGATTGAATATAAAAATCATCAGTGATCTCATCAAAATAACATCAGGGCTCGTTTGTTGATTTTACATGTACCCAAAAGACCTGTTTCTAAATAAAGTAAGATACTAAGGCAGTGACTCTTGGGACTAAGGAGTGGGGTGGTGGATAGAAAGCACATGAGTCTGCTGAAGATAGAAATCACTGAAAATGAGCCCCTGTTAAGAAGGGGTTGGAGGCTGGGGTGCCTGGATGGCTCAGTGGGTTAAAGCCTCTGCCTTCGGCTCAGTTCATGATCCCAGGGTCCTGGGATCGAGCCTTGTATCGGGCTCTCTGCTCGACAGGGAACCTGCTTCCCTTCCTCTCCCTCTGCCTGCCTTTCTGCCTACTTGTGATCTCTGCCAAATTAAAAAACAAAACAAAACAAAAAAAACAAACTTAAAAAAAAAAAAGAAGGTGGCGGAGGGCCTTCAGTGCACCAGGAGCAACCAAAGACAGAGAACAACTGCTCTGAGCCATTCATTCTCTCACTCACCTAATATGTGGTGCCAATGTAGCTGGCACAGCTGTTAGTACTGGGGATAGAAGAGGGAACAAAGCAAAGTTTCTGATCTTACAGGCTTACAATTGAGTGGGGGAGGAGGAGGTAGTGCATGGAGTCAGAAAATGCACAACATCTATATAAATACACAACAGGTATATTTATATAAGCTAAACTCAAATTCTAAGTTTAACTACAGGAAACACTATTTTTAAAATAAACATTCTTAGTATTGCATTCAGATGTAAATTCTATTATTGTAGAACAGAACTTCATCTCATTTGAAACTATCTTCTAAGTTTATTTTAATTCAGCACATATGAAGAACATAAGACATGTAATATTTTGTTTATACACTGTTCTCAATCTTCAACTTGTCATCGAAAGATAACTTTACAAAGAGATAATACATCAAACTCTTAAAAAATTTAAACTACAAATATCAAAAGTTACAAATGATACCTCAAAAGGCACAGAGTCCTAAATGTTCAAAACCTGGGGTAAAATTTAGATTTGGATCAACATATTTTTTTCTTTCTGCAAAATGTAACTGACCTTTGTAGACAACACTGATGCATTTTCTAAACTTACCAGAATCTTACAAACTCTGATGTTATCAACATTGAAATGGCCAGAGTCAGGAAAAATAGACACTGTTAAGAAAATGAGACATATCAAAAGATATTTTGGAACAACAGATAAAATATCTTACTTTCATTAAGACATTTTTATTTTGGAGCTTTTCATTTACCAATATACTCACCACATGCCTGAGCAATAAGCTTGGCCAGAAATACTTCATTACCGTATTGTTTACTCATTATGGAGGTATGAAGCAGAGAGGATACTTCATCAACATCCCGAAGATTTTTTGCAGAACAACATACTAAATCAGGAAGAATCTCATGGGCTTTTCTGCAGGCTATTTCATAACCTTCGATGACCTTAAAGAGCAAAAACATTTCTTTAAAAGAAATAACTTTGACATGACTTTATAAAACATAGATTATTTTGGTAACCCAAGAAATATGGGCATTGGTTTTCCAAATAAAATGGTAAAGTATACTTTCAGAATAAGCATTCATAGCATAGCCTACTAATCAAGAGTTCAGGCTTTTGTGATTGCCCGAATTTGAATGCTAACTGCCACTTGTAGATTTTTCTAAATTAAATTTCCCTTTCCTCATCTAAAATAAAATAGAACTTTAATAGGCCATACTCACAGGCTTCTTTTAAGACTAGGATAAGATACTACACGTATGGCATGTGTGCTCCAAGAAGTGACACAAGTCAACTGTTACTACAATGATGATTCTCACAGTGTGTGTATACATAGGCACAAATTAAATAGGAGGACATTATGAAATGAACACTTGCCTCTGAAACTGACAGGCCAATTCTCAGAAGCTCTTCAGCTAGTTCCAGAAGGGCTCCAGCAAATACCAGAACGAAGTTCGTGCCATCTCCAACCTCTTGTTCTTGCATGTGAGAGGCCATTACGATCATTTTTGCAGCAGGATGCTGCACCTGGTAGAAAGGATTTGAATTTGTTTTTTATTTTATTATTTTTTTAAAAGATTTTTACATATTTATTTATTAGAAAGAGAGAGCTCAGGCAGACAGAGCGGTAGGCAGAGGCAGAGGGAGAAGCAGGCTCCCCGCCGAGCAAGGAGCCCGATGCGGGACTCTATCCCAGGACGCCGGGATCATGACCTGAGCCAAAGGCAGCCGCCCAACCAACTGAGCCACCCAGGCGTCCCAAGGATTTGAATTTAAACACTGAAACATTTGATCCTTAAGCAATACAAAGTTTTTCATTTCCATTCCCTCTTAAATTAACAGACTCCAATCTCCCCATGGACTAGGTAGCTCCATTCAATCATACTGCTACATATTACTTATAGTGTGGTCACAAGACAATTCAAATCCCTCTGAGACTATCAGCACAAATGCATCACAACAAATGAAAGCAACCTAAAACCGCATCTTCCTTTGATGGTCAGTCATCCAGTACAGATGTCTCCACACGTAAGATTCAGGAAATTACATGCATATTTGAGAGAGAGCATAAGCATGTGTGCATGCACAAGGGGGGAGGGACAAAAGAAGAGGGAAAAGAATCCCCAAAAGACTCCCTGATGAGCTGAGAGCCCAATTCGGGGCTCAATCCCTAGACTGAGATCAAGACCTGAGTTGAAATCAACAAGAGTTGTATGCATAACTGACTGAGCCACTCAGGCGCCCCATCATTATAGTTTTATTAAGGCAATGTTCCCATCATCCCTGAGTAACTCCTGAGACCATCTTACTGTCCAACATTAACAATCACAATGACTAGTCCTTCTGTAAACATCTTATGGAATTAAGTTTGTTTTGTTCACCATATTATTTTAAAAATGCATTGTTATTTAAGCAAGTAATGTTAACATACTTACAGTTTCATCTGAAAAGATCAAGCTCTAATGTTCTAAGAAAGAACTAAGTTCAAGAAAATTCCTTGAAGTTGAAAATATCTTTCAGCTACAAAGCAGCTAGCTGAGAATGCCTCTCTGATATTCAAGTGCCAGACCTTTCTCACAACTCTGCCAGCAGTTACCTATTCTACAGACTCTAACATCAAAACTGTAGGTGAACAAAGCAAAATGCCACCAACTGTTTTATTTACCAAAGCCAAAAAAATTGTGTTTTTTTTTTTTAAATCACTGTTCTAGCTATTTCTGCATTATGGAATAATTCATCAGTGTCCTACTCTATAGAATGAGACAACATACTCAATTTGATATGATTATTAGCAAATACACTTTTATCACAACCAATTCTCCACAAATTAATAATTGTGAGGTTTCTAAATCAAGTGGTGAGATGTTAAAACTAAAGAAAACTCCATAATTAAGAAAAGCGATATAATAAACTTTGAAGTTGGGGGAAAAAAGTTCCTTATTACCTTAAGAGATTTTTCCTATGTCAATCTATACTTAGTTTTTGACATCACCAAAACATTTCTTGGCTTCAAATAACTTACTTCTAGCTCTCTTAAAATAGTGGCTGCATCATTTGTCACAAACAACTTCTCTAGGTGGTTGATAACCATTTTGTTCATTCCTGAAAGAAAAGAAAAAGGGAAGAAAAAAGTTAGAAAAAGAAATCCATTATCACTCAAATTTTTCTCCAAATACCCAAAAAAACCTAGTCAAGAAATATAAGCTTGTATCTATTTCTTAAAATAACTATAAAAATT